>SDVV010007942.1:0-17478 GCA_016164225.1 Gammarus roeselii | reverse complement strand
ATATATATATATACAGAATGAAAGCATCTATAGATGAAATGTTGAAACACAAATAGTTGACACGGTAAATTGCATAGCAGAAGTGAATTACAATTCAAGAGTTTCTGCACGTACAAGTTCAAACAGGTATAATTTTAGTTTACGTTTAAACGCAGCAATACTTCTGCCAGTCTTTATGTCTATGGTAATAGAATTCCAGGTTTTAGCAGCTCTGTATTCTAAAAACAGTTGGGACTGTGTTGACGAATTTCGGGGAATTTGCAAATCCGCATTGTTGCGAAGATCATACATAGGATTATTTCCAATCAAAAAAAACTGTTATCAATGAATGTTAAATGATTCAAAGCTTTGTAGACAAACCCTGCAGCGGAAAAGTTAATGATTTGACACAGTGGGAGAATGTTCCATTGACAAAAGAGAGGCAACGTGCGGTCACGTCTGCTAGCATGCGATAGTGTTCTGATGAAACGCTTTTGACTAAGAACGATAGGTCTTAAGTTTGTTTTGTAGGTAGACGCATACACGTGAACACAAAACGTCAGAAAAGGATGAATAATGCTATAGTACAAAAGCCTTTTAGCAGGAGTAGTAAGACAATTTCTCATTTTGTATAGGATGCCACACGATTTGGATAATTTCCCGGCAGCAAATGAGACGTGATCTTTCCAGTTGAGTCTCTGATTAACGATAACACAGAGAAACTTTGTTTTTGCTACATATGCACCTGTTGACCGTTCAATTCGACTTGTGTGTTAGGAATAGGTATCATCCCCCTAGAAAATATCATGACTGCGTCTTGTCAACATTAAGCGTCAGCTTGTTGGATGTGAAACAGATTGAAATGTGAACCAATTGATTATTCCTATTAGTAATAGTATCATTGAGGTTTTTCCCGGTCGAATAAGCTGTAGTATCATCTGCAGAAAGTACAAAGGATAAATTGTTGCTAGTGTTTACAATGTCATTAATATGTATGAGGAAGAGCAAAAGTCCCAGGATCGATCCTTGCGGAACTCCTATATTTAATGTACTGCCAGATGATGATTGTTTATTCCAAGTCACTAGGTGTTTTCTATCAAGAAGATAACTTTTTATCCAACTCTTATCAATTGAACTAACTCCATAATGCTGTAATTTTGCAACTAAAATCTCATGATTCACGCAATCAAAAGCTTTGCCAAGTTCCATAAAAGTTGCAACGGTGACTTTACCACTGCCGAAACCATCAACAACGTCTCCAGCAAATTTTAATAAAGCATGCTCTGTATTCCTGAAAGCTTGAATACCAAATTGATTTTGACTAAGTATGTTATTAGAGTCAAAATGAGTATATAGTCTAGCAAAAAATATTTTTTCATAAACTTTGCTTAAGACGGGCAGGACTGATAGTGGGCGATAATTTTTTATGTCTGTTTTGCTCTTATTTTTATATATTGGACTAATTTTAGCGATTTTGAGTGCATCAGGAAAGACTCCTTGCATGAGAGACTTATTGATATGTTGGGTCAAAGGAGGTACAATAGTCCCAGATATAGCTTTCATTACATTGGTTGGGATGTTATCCCAGCCAGTGCTGCAACTATTTTTTAAATCATTAATGATTGATTTAACTTCGTTTGAGTCGGTAGGGTGAAAAATTGGATGTTCAGGAATAACATTCCATAAATATTGTTCAAAAGGGATGTTGTTGCTGATAATTGATTCACTTAGAGTATTGGGAATACTATTGAAGTAATTATTGAAAGCATTTGAAATCGTTTGAGGATCAGTGATGACTTCGTCATCAATAATAATTGAATCCGAATTACTCTATTTGTTTTCTCCTAGAAGGTTGCTTATTATTGTCCAGACTTTTTTGCTATTTCCTTGAGAGGTCTCTATTAAATTTTGTATATAGTTTTCACGATCAATATTTGTCAGTTTAGTGAATGCATTTTTGTATCGTTTAAATTCATCTCTACGAGTGATGGGATGCCTTCTGTATCTACGGTACAGTCTGTCCTTCTCTTTTTGTGAGGCAAGTAAACCAGGTGTCATCCACGGATTCTTAGCTTGTTTGTTGCTGAGCTCTTTAGTTGTAAGCGGAAAATGCTCCTCGAACAGTTTAATTAATATACTATGGAACTGCGTGAAAGCATCGTTTGAGTCTACTGTGGATAGTATCTCATTAAAGTCGTACGCTCCCAGCGCCTCTTTAAATTTTTTAATGTTACGGTCGCTATATTTACGATAGGTAATTATAGTCGGATTACTAGGTTCGTGAGAATTTGGTTTCTGAATGAAAATTGGGTAATGGTCGGAAATATCGGAAATGATCACAGCTGCACGTGTTACACTATTAACATCGTTGGTGAAAATGTTATCTATTAATGTTGCGGATCCAACAGCTGTACGCGTTGGTTTAGTAACTAATGGGTATATACCATGTGAAAGGAAATTATTACAATAGTCAGCAACTAAATTCGATCAATGATACTGAAGCAGATTTACGTTGAAATCAACCATAAAAAACACTTTATTATGGGCTACGTCGATGCCACTGATAATTTCATTCATCTCCAGCGAGAAACTTTCTACCGATATTTCAGAGGCTCTACGGTTAACCATACCTATTGTATTAACTTCGTTATCACAATAAATGTCGACAAAAAGAGTCTCAATTCCTGGCCTGATGAAAGAGAGTTCAGGTCTTGGTACAACAGTTAGCCTGTTTTTTTATAAATAAACAAACGCCCCCCTTATTACTCATATTATTGTTTGTATACAAAATGTAACCTGATGAATTATATAAGTCCTGTAATTCATTTGTCAATTTGGTTTCACAGAGTCCTAGCACAGTAGGTGCAAAATGAACTGTTATATTGATTTGAAGGCTAAGAAAGTTCTCTTTCAAACTTGCAACATTTAATGCCATGCAGGTGAAATTATTTCTGAATGAAATTGTATGGCGAGGGAGATCAGCACCAGAAATTATTTGACACTCCGGAATATTCATTCGCATTTGTAAATCTGGATCGATTTCGTGAAGAACATCGTTAAAATCATTTTCAATTTCATGCATAGCACGATCAAAGAAATCAATATTGTTTACTTGTTCCTCCATTTAGAGTTTTGAACAGTTAATATAGAAGTTCGGGGGCTGCTTGTTCATTTACAAATATGTTGAATTTAAATTTTGTTACAATCATTTCCTGACACGAGAAAAATACAATGTTGATGAACACACACCAATTTACATTATTTGATGACATATAATGGAGAATATCGACAGAAAGAAAATTGTTGATGTTTTCTACAGTCATGTTCAAGTACGGTGAAAGTGAGATAACATACCGTATGCTATTTTTTGTGCAATTGCAACAAGTCGAGCATGACACAATGCAAGAGTTGGACTGGAGGAAGGATATTGTAGATCTAAAAATATTAAAATTAATCGATGGAAGCCTGCCACCAATGAAAAATTGTTTAATAGTCATCAATACAGTCATTACTAATAGCTGCTTTAGACAAATGCAAGCTGTTCGGGACTGGATGAGTCATAACTCCTCTTCTCCATACTCGTGTGTCCGGATATTTATACGTGAACTGCGTCGGGGTTTATTGAACAATTCATTTGTACAATCGTCACTAATAAGCCGTGATGGCGATTGCCGTTTCGAGATGGTGTATTCGCTCTTTTCACCATTTCCACTGTCGACTGTTGAAGTCTGCGGCAGCCGGCTGTTGGGGTGACATACTTCGCCACTGGCCCATTTCCCTTTGGCGAGGCTACTCCGCTGTTCATCAACTGGTTACCCAACTTAAAGTACCTCTGCCACAGCGACCGCAGGCGACTGGACTCGATGGTCTACGTGTTGATGTTGTTTGTCCACTTGTTCAGAATTTGTGACCAGTTTTTGATTGTTGGAGTTTGGATGCTGGTTGGTGAGTCGACGCACAGGAGACTGATGTTTATGTTGCGGGTCGCTTGCATTGTTGGTCGTGTTGCCATTTGAGTTGTTGCCACTGTTGCTGCTCTGTGTGTTCTTGATCAGGTCAGCACTCTGATTGCGTTTAGGACTCTGTTGCAGATGTTGAAGAGCTGGAAAATCCTCACTTGACTGTAGCCTTATTTGATTTTGTGGATGAAGTTGACTAGGTCTTGGTTGATGCTGTTGAAGTTGCTTACGGCCCCTAAATCTAAGTTTAGGACCCTTAAAATACACGGTTTTATACTGAGTTTCCAGCTTCCTAAACTCATTCATTTGTCTCAGTCTTTCAAGGGAGGTGTTATGACAAACATCATCCTCAACGTGAATGTAGCCTGTGCACGGCCACGTCATCGGCGTTGTCCTCAACGTGAATGTAGCTTGTGTGCGGCCACGTCGTGGTTGATGGCCTCAACGTGAATGTAGCCTGTGCGCGGCCACGTCGTCGTCGATGGCCTCAACGTGAATGTAACCTGTGCGCGGCTCGGGTCTCTGGACTGCCGTGAAGACACCAGACGATTGATCCGAACTTTTTTACCTATACTACCATTGCCCGGCTCCACTTCCAACTCCACCGTAGGTGGATCCGGGGCAATGCACAGCATCAATGAAGGAGGAAACGTGCAACAAAAGTTACATCTAACCCAAGACGTCATTGTGGAGTAATCTTTCAAGACATTGGATCACTCCATTTACCTACTGTTGGATCAAAGCGTGAATAGTGGTGTCACCTCAACGTAAAATGTACGGTCAAGAATGAAGCGACGTGATGGCTGCTTGATGCCTTAGGACGATAACGACCAGAATCGGTGATGACCCGCGTATGAAGGCTGGGGGGCGTGGAGACGGCAACCTTCAGCAGCACAAGCTCACGGCTACATACGAAGTCCCCACAACATTCGTGGCCTCCATCTCTCCTGTTGACAAACGAAGCAACACCATGCTGCTGCTGGCTAACGATGAGTGCGGCGGATGGAGAGTGTGAGGCTGGGATGCGTGAGGCTGGGAAGAGGGAGGCATGGATGCGTGAGGTTGGGAAAAGGAAGACTTGATAGCGTCAAGTTGCATGGCGTGAGGCTGGGTGGATCAAGGCTTGTAGGTGTGAAGTTTTTAGGCCGGTGGCAGCCCGGCGTGTGGCCGGGAGTGAGTCTGAAAGGCGCGGAAACGGAAACGGAAGTGGGAGACAGGGAGAAGAGCAGCTGAGTAGAGGGAGGCCTGGATATGAGAGGTTGAGAGGCGTGGTAATAGGAAACAGGTAATTGTTCGACGTAAGGCTAGGAGGTGTGAGGCTGGGAATCGTAAGGCTGGGAGGTGTGATTCTAGGAGGTGTGATGCTATGGGGCACGAAGATGTTTGATGCGGAAACGCATAAGGCAAGAAAGAGGGAGGCTGGGAAGCGTTTGAATACTCGGCATGAGAAATGAAGCCGTGAGACTAGAAATCGTGAGACTGTTCAACGCGAGGCTGTAAGGCGTGAGGCGAGTAGACATGAGGCTGGAGGCGTTTGACTGGAAAGTTCAAGGCTTGGAAGTTTGCAGCTGGGAGACTTAGGGCTGATAGACGGGATGCTGATAGGCGTCATGAGGTTGCAGGGCATGAGGCTAGAAGGCCTCATGCCCCGCAACCTGGGGGGGTGAGGCTGGAAGTCCTAAATCTGGGGGCTTGAGGCTAGGAGGCGTGAGGGTGATCAAGCGTTCGGCCGTGAATCGCGGCTGGAGGCGTGAGGCTAAGAGATGCATAGCCGGGTTTGAGGCTGGGAGGTGTAATGCCATGCGCGAGGGCGAAACGTGAAGCCAGGCATTAGCCTGGTTTGAAACCAAGCGTGAGGTGGGGCGTGAAGACGGGTTTGGGGCCGAGCGTGAAGCCAGGCGTGAGGCCGGGCTTGAGTCTGGGAAGCGAGATACTAGCGTGCGTAAGGCTGGGAGGCGCGAAAATGAGAGGCGTTAAGCTATGAGGCGTGTGGCCGTGAGGATTGAATCTGGCCTGTTTGAAGTTGAGAGACTTGAGGCTGGATGGCGTAAGGCAAGGAGGTAGGATGCTGGGAGCCCCCTGTGCCAGGAGGTGTAATTCTGGAAAGCTATTGGCTGATAGACGTGAGACTGGTCATCGTAAACTGAAAGTGCGAGGCTAGTAGGCGTGAGGAGGGGAAGCACATGACAGGAAATCGTCCAGAATGGTAATAGGATTAAAACAACGTTTTGTGACGTAATGTTTCATCCAATAGGGGAAGTTGTGAGGACATGTGTCTGTAAATGATGCAATGATCCTATTGACGCCCAAATTCACGTCTCCTTTTGGTTTTACGGCCAGGCAGAGTAGTGATCTAACAGGCAGACTAGGGATCTAACATTGCTGTGTTACTGAATCTTATATTTGGTGTATTAATCCCTTGTTCCACGGTGGAGGTTATCACATTCAAACTCATATTTGCAGGAGCTGAAAAATAAAAATTCTATAGGCTGTCTGTGATGATGTTTTCTCCCGGTGTAACATGGGTTCTTGAAATGTTCTTGAGCAAAGCACTATGCAAAAACAATGCGTAAACTGGCTGTGGACATAGTGAAACATTTGAAGCAATGTCCGTAGACTAAGTGCTGCGAAGTCGACCATGGCTGTTCAATTTCGGATATTTCCCGTTACAGCCTTTGAAAAACATGCAATTTGGAAAGCACTGAAGCCCGAAAGTTTTTGTTTCTCTGTTATCGGTATATACATGTTGGGGTTCCCTCTCCACCCGACAACTGCGTCTCGCCTCTCCGTAAACACAAGCCCTACTTTGTCGCACTAAATGTCGTCCTTTCTTCCATCCTGGATATCACTCACTGCCCCGTCCCAAGATATCCCTCCCTGCCTCCGAAATCAGATGTCCCACACTCCCACGCTTCAGGTGTCACGCTTCCCAGATGCCCCTTTGGATACCCAGAACTACCCCCAGCACTTACCGGCACTGCCGGGGAGACAGTGGAACTGCAATTCTGGGTGCCCGGAAACCGTCATAGAGACAAGACGGTTTCCTGGGGGCCCGGAAACCGTCATAGAAGTGACAGAGTGAAGAACGTGGTGGGTGAGGTGAATGACTGGGACGATAGTACAAGAGACAGTCCCGGCATGACGATAACGACATGCCGGGACAAGAAAGCAGAAAAGGCCAAATGACGGGCACAAAAAATCGAGTCTTTGTTCAGAAAGTTAATTGAGGAAGAGCCTTTCTTCATATTGTGCACATTCTTGTATTGTGGTACACGGAACAGGAATTCCTAGTGTGTTGAGGTTGTTCGAAATCGCCCTTTCATCAGTGTAAAAAACGGAATTAGGCAGGGAGGTCAGCTATCGCTACAGTTGTATAAAGTGTACATTGATGAGTTGAATTACCTCCTATATTTCGAAAACCAAGGGTGTCAGGTCACCAACTCCTATGTAAACAATCATAGTTATGCAGATGATATGGTGTTGTTATCAGTTTTGTTGAACACCATGATATTTACATAGCACTGCAAAAACTGTATGTATTCTAGCTAGACCGTAAAGGTCTTAATTACTTCCTATCGACTGAGATAAATCTAGGCGGTACAGCACTGTATTATGTAGATGAATTTCAATATCTAGGGCACATCATCACAGCAGACTGCACTGATGACAAGGATGTTGCAAAGCCTTCAAGGTTTCAAATGCAGTTGGTAACATGCTGTTACAAAAATTCTCGTTTCACCAAGAGAAGCATAAACCCGATTTATTGTAATACACTGTGGAGAAAATACTTCCAATATAGCATGAGGAAATTGAAGGTGGGTTGTAAAGAAACATTTAGATGACTGATGCAGGTTCCTCGCTCGACGTCAGTGAGCGTTTTTTTTTTTTGAGAAAAACCAGTCAAATCATATCAATTTCCTGTTCCGTCAAGCGGTACACTGCCTTATGACTCAAATTATGAACTCCTCAAATGAAATCCTCATTGCAAGAATGACGAAGCTTGCTGCTTCGTCATTCTTGAGGCAGTGGATAGAATTGTTGTACTTTTTGGTGGGATAAAGTTATATGCTTTAACTTATTATTAATTGTTGGAGGTCATTTTATAACTTTGTTCTCACTGTCCCCTAGAATAAGATGTCTCAATTGTAATAATATGCCCATGTTGATTGTTGATAATGTTATTATTATTATTAATATCATTATTACTATTCAAATAACTGATAATTGCATGTTACTAGTGAATATCAAATAAGTGACACGGTAAATTTTACGGAGAAAGAAAAGTACCTTACAATAATTCCCACATCAAAGTTCAAGCAGATAAGGTTTTTGTGTTCCTGATCAGCTACTGTGATGGTCAGTCTATTATAGAAAAAACAAACTAGAATTTTCCTACGGTGAATTTAATACGGTGTTATATCTGGATAAAATTTATTTATTGATAATATCAATTTTATTTCCAATGAGTTCAAATGTCGAGCGGAAAAAGATCATAGAAGATTTCTCCTGATCTTTATTCATGAACGAAATTTCCTCGCTCATTAGAACCGTCATGGGACCGGTTCTTATGAGCGCAGTTCTGAAGCATTCAGATGAAGCTTGAATATGCACGTCGAACTCTTAATTTAGCCCATCTGTCACGACTTTGCATCGCAGCACCTCCAGATATTCGATTACCGTTGGCTTGCGTTCGGGGACAACGGATTCCACCTCTCTCCAAAACCAAGTAGTCGAGCTGACTCTCATCGAGATGTGTTCACATATCTGGCGCAGTAGAATTACAAATCCCAGAAGCAATGTATTCAAAAAGAAGTTAGGTTTGTGTTGATGATAAAATGTTAATATACAAATCCGAATTGCTGCTAATCATATACAAAGGGATATTTCTTAAGAAATACTTGTTTTCAAATTATCGATAATATTTTCAAGTGTGTCAATCATTAGTGCGGCAATAAAAGCTAACATAGAATTTACGTACAAGATTGTTCGTTCTAATTTTTTGCTAACTAACAACGCCAGAGTTCATAATACTACGTACGTATTAAGAATGCTGTAACTCTTGACTTCGATCGCTTAAGCGCTTTTCTGGTCAAGACAAAAACGAACTGTTTCACATTGATTCCTCCAAGAGTATATTTGAAATGTTTTTCTAGTCTCACGGAGATCATTTCCGCGTCTGCCCTTTATTTATGGAAACTACTTATAATTAAGCCTTTTAAATAAATTTTTCTGGTGGATGATAGCATCGTCAACCAATTTAAGTTCTGTCAACGCAACGTCAGCGAATAAAGAATCTGAGGGGTAGATTTGTGTGTTTGCTAATTAATAAAATATAGTGATCACAGACGTTCCAGGCATAGAGGACTGGGAACAGGGTAACATTTTTTGTTCAGTTTAATGAATAAATTTGAATATCTGCAACATATGTGAATAATTACATCCCACAAAAGCTTGAAAACACGATCAATGTGTTATATAATGAATAAACTATCCGGAAAAATTGTTGACGCTCTGTGATGTTAAATGTATACATGACATACATCTAACATTGATTCAGAGTTGAATGAGGATCATATATTCAAGTGTATCTACAGAAACGAATTGAATGTTGAGATGCAACAACACTAATTAATGGTGTTCAATAATTAAATGGTGACTCTTTAATTAGTGAACACCCAAAGGGAAAGGTACAAGATTGTATTTCATTAATTCGTCCTCTATCAGTGTATTAAAGTCTGCCCAATATTTTTACTGAAGCTGAAAATCGAAACTGCCAGCGCTAAAGCGTCATTTGTAAAGGTTTTGGGTACAATTGCATCGAACAATTTAATTTTAAAGCTTTCGCTCAATAGGTAGACCGTCGAGTGTCATTTGGTGAGCGTCCTGTCGACCTTACGACCCGCCTGCACGCCAGGTAGGCACGCTACATCAACGTGGCTTGCAATGAGGGCCTTTCATGTCATATGACTAATAGTCGTAAATTATTCCTGGGTCAAGCCAGCAAATAAAATGATGTAGGCACTAAACGGGGAAGGAATTGAGTGTTTGTTCACTATTCAAACAATGGCGAAAATGGCATTAGAAAATTGAATTTGAACAGTTCAACCGATTTCTCGGGAAAGCCCATTAGCAGGGTGAGAAAAGTGCATTATTCAATAGAAGACTACAACGCTCTAATGCCTGATCAGTTTAATGAAACTATTGATGGCATCTCGTCAAGAACTATGGCTTCCCATTCACTATTGGAACACTCCCAGGTCAAGTATACGTGTTGCTTAAATGATTTTGAAGAAAAAATATGTGAGTCTTACAAGGAGATTACAAAAATCGAGTCAATCGTTCGTTATCGTCGCATGGCAGTACAACAACAATCATATTTCATGCATATGCTTGCATGAATACTGTCTACTCTATAACTCAAATTCAGGAAAATGCTTAACCGAATCTCTTGTTAGGCCTTCCAATAAACGACCAGTTGCTCTCCTATCTCTTTCTAACGTGTACTGGTAACTCCTTTGTATGCAACCTTGGAAGCTCCACACATGAATTATATTGGTTTGGTTATTTCTGTACTACATGATATAATAAGCAACTTTTTTATCCTAAATCGTGTAGTCTTTACACGCCACAGCTATAAATTATTGGTCGCACAAACAGCATTTCAAATATTGTCTCATGACATGAAATTTGATGCAAGAATCACAAGAAGGTGATCCCTAAATGGGACCACCTACAGATGGATCCAACGATACATCAGTAACATACAAGAATTGGCAAACTGTAGTTGGGTTTCCCAGAAAAAAAAAGGCCAAACTGAAGTCTCTGCTATACACGTATTAATAAAAACCAGTTCATTATTACATTATCATATGCAGCAACTCCTGGAATTAGTTTTCAACTTCAATCTGAAAGTTCTGTCTGTAATTACATTCCCGAGCAACTGCTTGTTGTCCAGCTCCTCACCAACTTCTAATCCTTAAAAAATTACGAGAAAAGCATGAGATTAATCGGACAGAGATGCGAGTGGAAAAACAGGAGTGACAGACGTCTGAGAAGAAGACCAGTGATGAATTGGTTGTAAAAGTATTCGCACTATTCATCTCAGTTCATGACGTTGCTCAGTGAAATTTCAAACATTTTAATATTTTGATTAGGTTGAGCGAATGGATAATTGAGGTGACCATGTTGTGATAATACAATGTGTTTATATCAAGGCAACCAAATATATATACACACACACAGATCAGCCTCGCTCCTGGTTGCAAGGCTGCTCAGTATGGGGGGATGGGTGGTGCACCAGTGTTTTGTTGTATCACATTGCGGTCTTTGCTACACAATTACTATTAAGCAGAGGTTGATGAACTATAGTATAATGATATGCATAACTCATTTATGAAGAAGTGGTATTATGTTCATATTCCAATAGCAATCAACGCATGGTAGTTAGAAACAAAATGAACTAAATATCAGTGTGTTGAAATAAAAAAATGATCGGTAGTATGTTCCTAATAGCCTTTTACGTTCCATATTAGCAATTTGCTAGTGTGTATCCGCGGTGCACCGCGAATCATTGTTTCCACCACACCGCTTGATTCCAGCGAATTGCGTCAGTTGGACGATCCAGAACTGTGTTTCCTCGCCTTGCCTCATATTTGAGATTACTTTACTTCAAGTTGCTTGAAAGCGGCGTTGTTGCCTTGGGAAATCTTTCCCAAGTTTGTTCTGTCACAAACTGCTTATGCAGGTCGGAAATACAACTTCGCGCCTGCTTGACATGCCAAACGTGGTTGGAATACTCTTGGACTAACAGTAAGGCTTTCCTCGGGGCTGGCGTTAGCTTCTATGAACAGGAATGATAGTGGGAGAAATATCTCACACCTGCCGTTTGTTTATGTTTCTGTAATGTCTGTATCTTGCATACCACTGCTTGAAGGAAGGACCAGAATACCTTGCTTTGGTTTGTCATTGAATTCTTGCGATGCTGAACTGGCGATTATTTGCACAGATGGGGAGTTTTCGTACCTTCAGCAGTATGCCCTTTTTGATACTGTTGACACAATTTAGTACGACTGATGTAGGGGATATTAGATCGTTTCAGAAATTAAAGTGTTTCAATCGAAATAAGATGTTCTCAGATTCATTGCTATTCCACCTCATAAACAGTGAGAACAAGGCAAATTTGCGCTATGAACCATGGATGCCTCTTGTGTTTAGTTAATAAAAGTCAATTACTAATACCCTATGAACCAAATTATTAATTTCGCTCCTATCAATCAAAAGTAACTTGAATTATTATGTGTGAATATAGTGTATAATACAATTAAAAAACGACATGTAAGCAATTGTCCCGGGACAGCAGGACTGCCTAGCAAAGCTAATTTTTTCAGGAATTAAATACTATTAACGCGGTAATAAGATCATTCGAGTGATGCGTTTGGTGTTCCCTGGAAATACCAGTGGACAGCAAATGTGTCAGTCCTGCCCTGGCAACGCCCAACCAAAGACGAAAGTCCTTAAACAAGCAGGATGGAGCCGCAAATACAATTCTAGTTCTGGATAGAACTTGCATGCGGTGAATAGACTCATTTGTTTGTCATTAGGCATTTATAATTTGCCTAAAATAATACCTGTGAGCCTTCTGCGTCGACAAGCAGCCACTTGATTCATTATTCACCCTTTTACTCTGATTGCACCGCAGTATATAGAGAAGCATTGAATGATCGTTAAATAAAGTTCTGAATCCAAAACACATCATAAATAATTAAAAACACATGATTAGGAAATCATTCAAAACATGATCGTGCGTAAATTAAAAAAAAACGGATGTATTCGAACATGGAAGCGATTGAAATCATTTGAAAAGGTTAGAAAGAGTATATGCAATTTCAGAAATTTTTCTCAACTTAATATAAGAAATTTACTCCTACCTCTTTACGACCACGAACTTCATACAGCATCTAATGTGTCCTTTACGATACCAGGAAAACAATCGAGTGACTACGTCCTTTTCCAAAAGAACACAACTACTAATGAATTATTTTTTCAAATGTTATCATTTTTACTGACAGTATCACACAGTATGGGGAAAACCAACATACATTGCGGCGGAATCGCAACAATGTCACATGCCCTGATATCCTTTTTGTTCGTGTGTAGTGTTTTCGGAACTGAGAAATTAACTGCCACACCAGACGAGAAATTAAAATTGATGTTGACTATAAATTTCAACAAGAAACACCTATTGTAGACGTTTTTTTAACGGGACGATTTTCTGCCCATAGAATCCTTTTCTGTTCAACAAGGTAATGTTTATGATTACGTGAGTGAAATTTAGCACATTATTTCAAATCTGCAGAAAGAGAGGAACAAAAAACAATGCTATTTTTTGGCGGCCGATTTAACATTGCTGTGAATATTGTTCACAGTGCTTAAATTTCCAAACATGAGATCAAATTTCCAAACATGATGTAAAATTCCCAAACTTGAGATCGAGAAGTGGTTACTGAAACAAAAAGTCTCCATAAAGTGGGCAATAAGTATTTATTTCCAGAGCAACAGCACATATCAATAACTTGAGCATTTTAATCGAAGTAAAATCGTTCTAAAAAGCATGAGAGCATTACAGTTTCGATTATGAAATTCCTCAACTTATGTACAGAACTCACGATGGTAAAATCAACAGTCATCACACAAATACACATGTGTGAGGAATAGTACAGTTCCAACTATTATTTCATTCCCTATACTAATCCAAATCAAAGAATATTTGAAGTCTTTATAAACTGGATATTAATTATGTTAGGTTAACATATTACAGCAATAACATAGTACACAAATAATGAGAATCATGACCTCGTCTGCCTGAGCTGCTCTGGAGATTTCATTAGATGCTTCAACTTATTCTCAAATAACTTATACCTAAGGGTATCAAATGAATATTCTTCTTCCTCTCACCAACCGATGGACATTGTTGAAGGACAGTATCTGTTCCCCATTGTTAAAAAAGTCAGGATAAATAAAAAAGTTCATTGGACTAATAATTTCAACAAAGTTAAGTAAAATAAGTAATGTCTATAGACAATTACTCAATCATGACAACTTACTATTTGCATAGTTAACATGACATGTTACGTACGTACATGAAAATCCCATTGCGTTGAGTTATTCAGATGGGTCGGATAATTGAACAGGTTTCTTCATGAGCGAGATTACAAAAAGAAGCTGTAAGAAAAAATCATAAAATTACACTAATGGACTCAATGTAGTAGACATGGTAAATTGCATAGAGGAAGTAAATTAAAATTCAAGCATATGTGCAGGTTCGAGTTCAAACAGGAGTATTTTGTTTACATCTGAAGGTACCTATTCTGCCACACGTCCGTTTATCTTGGGAATACAAAATGAAAGTTTTTGGCTCTGCATTTAGAAATATTTGGGATTGTATCGACATGTTATGATGAATTGGCAAACAAGTATTGCTACGAAGATTTCTAACATGAAAATAGTTATTAATGTAAATGTATTGATGCAAAGCTTGACATCCAAACACAGGAGCTCATATGTTGATGATGTGAGATAGTGGAAGAATATTTCATTGACAAATGAGAGGCAGCGTGTGGTCATAGCAGCATTTTTAGCTAGAGAAAACATAGCACACTAATATCATTGTCAAACATGCAACAAACTGTTTTGGTGAGAAAATAAATGAAAATACATGGATGCTTCATGTTTCTATTATTTCATATGAGACACGAAATCACCAGACCGTTTATTAGACAGCGAAAGTCGAAATTATTTGTACGGCGACTGCTTAATCACTTGTCAGTAGGTAAGAAAGAGTTATAGTTGAATGCCGTGACGAACGTACAGATCTGAAACAAAATAATGAAACAAATACAACACCGCAGTAAAACAAGAGGTCACGATAATAAATCTAAGTCGAAATTGACATTGTCATTGCATTAATACTATCATTACTGTTTCCTAAGTTAGATGGAGCACGAAATGCTGTACGCTGTATTATTTTGTCACGAGTATTAGTTATGCGGACACCAAAGTCTAAACCGCATGCGTTACATGCAGGGCCACATGGACCTGGAGACCGTGCAGTGTGGCTCCGAAAAACAAATAATGATGCAAACACAAACACTTCTGTTCAAAACCGCGCATCAAAAATGAGCGCTGGCGCCATCTGGTGCCAACTATGAATATTTTGTTAGAGCAGCAATTCACCAGGCTGCATCCGCAGGCATCGCCATGGGAATGCAGTTATCATGCCCACGGGGTTAACATTAAATACACTGCATTATGCTTACCGTGAGACCAAATTTCTCCATGAGACATCCGTCTCAATAAATGGAAGTAAATGGAAAGAGTGTATGAGAGTATACGAGAGGAGTGTGAAAAGTTCCTTGCCGTGGGCCACCCTCTTTCCTGGGGGATTCTATCTGTATCTGTAAATTGCAAGGCATGAGATTGTCCACTGGTAGAAAGAGAAGAAGGACCAAATTGATGACTACATAGAACAACAATTGTACCGCAACCTTCAGGCGAAAAGATAAGACGGCACCGTCTGCTCTATCCAAATGTAACTGCTTGTAGTAGTCAGGCAGTAATCCAAAATTTAATTTGCCAGGCTAGTGTGGCACTCCGGACAGCGCCAGATAGACAACCCGTGTCTAGGGACGCTCTGTACAGTCCTGGACACAGCACAGTATCTGCATACACAGTTTTATTTTATTTTGTCGGAACTATGCTATCAAAATTCGAGCAAAATACTTTAAAAAAAATACTAATACGGAATCATGACCAGCACTGGATAGCGCTGTCAGATGACTTGGCGAATATGGGTAGATATAAGTGAGGTCGAACGGGCAGCCAACATGCTCGTTTCAAAATGGTGTATGCAATAGTGGCGAAAAATAAAACATAAGCAGATGAACCTCAGACTTCTTTACAGTTAACAGAAGAATACATTTTCATTGTCAATCAACAACAATGCATGTGACCATCTTTTTCTTTTGATGAGAGTTCGTATTTCATACCGACACTAACGTCGTCGCCCGCCTGAATATGGAATCACTTCGTAGGAATCAACCAATCAGGAAACTTGTGTTCAGTAGGCCGGCGGGACCTTCCATTTCCTTCCAAAAAAATTCTGTCGGTTTGTTATGATAACAGAGCGACACAGGTAGTCTATCGCTTCGAAATTTTGCCGACATTTCTCACCGCGCAACACTGTTCCATTGCTACGCCCCCGAACACTGCTATTGTCTAATTTCCACACTCAGTTTACTCAAGGTAACACTGATATTGTCTCATTTCCACACTCAGTTTACTCAAGGTAACACTGCTATTGTCTCATTTTCACACTCAGTTTTCTCAAGGTAACACTGCTTTTGTCTCATTTCCACACTCAGTTTACTCTTGGTAACACTGCTATTGTCTCATTTCCACACTCAGTTTACTGAAGGAAACACTGCTACTGTCTCATTTCCACACTCAGTTTACTAAAGGTAACACTGCTATTGTCTCATTTCCACACTCAGTTTACTCAAGGTAACACTGACATTGTCTCATTTCCACACTCAGTTCACTCAAGGTAACACTGCTATTGTCTCATTTCCACACTCAGTTTACTCAAGGCAACACTGCTATTCGTTCACATATCCATTCACGTGACGTGCTTCTCAAACCATCAGGGGGCGATGACAGACGATCCATCCGCCTGGTTCGTGTCACAGCGGATGCTGACACTATCAGACGTGATCCATCCACCTGGTTCATGTCACAGCGGATGCTGACACTATCAGACGTGATCCATCCACCTGGTTCATGTCACAGCGGATGCTGACACTATCAGACGTGATATGCATCCAAAAATGTTGAGCCGACTTGGGTCGCGAGCAGTCATCCAGCGTCGTGTAAAACCATGCGCAGCGAAAATAAATATCTCTTTGTATATAATAAAATAATAGTACAAGAAACAAGTTATGCATGGAAAAGTAATTTGACAACGCTAGTGTCACATGTATAACTTATTTTGATATTGATTTCATCAACAACCGTTGAAGGGAGACAAAAAATATAAAATCTTTGATTTTAACGGCTTCTCAGTTGATGGAGACCGCAACAACGGCTTCTCAGTAGATGGAGACCGCAACAACAGTGGCAATTGCGACAGGGAGCTCCGATGCCTACATTCAAGCGACGTAGTGTGTTGTGAATAAATACATCGCTCGAATCCGGTTGATAATATTGCATTCATACATTTCAGGAGCTGGTGGTCGGAAACAGTCTGTTTAAGAAGCGAGATATTCACAAGTACACATGGGTGAGGATGGCCCATGGTGCAATGGTGGAGAGAGCACTGATGGATTTTGTGCTGATATCGAGGAGAGTGGTGAAGAGGCTGTTGGATGTGCGGGTGTTGAGAGGGGAGGGTGGAGGAGTGTCTGACCATCTGCTGGTGGAAGGCAGATTAAGAGTGGAGCAGAAGTGGAAAGGCAACAAACGAGTGGGAGGAGGAAAAGAGGTAGTG
>SDVV010007941.1:0-17481 GCA_016164225.1 Gammarus roeselii | reverse complement strand
CCCCACTCTGACACATGCTCGGCTGTCAGCATAGAAACTCTGCACTGCTTTCAACAGATGTCCGCCCACTCCATACAAACGCAACACCCTCCACAGCGCTTCCCTGTCAATTCTGCCGTATGCCTTCTCCAGATCCATGAAGGCCCAGAACACATCCTTTCCTTTGGCAAGGTACTTCTCACATACCTGTCTCACTGCAAAAATCTGATCGGTACACCCTCTACCACTCCTAGAGCCACACTGTTCCTCTCCAATTGCGCAGTCCGTACAGTCTCTAATCCTTCTGATCAGCACTCTCCCGTACAACTTACCAACAACACATAACAGACTGATACTTCTCGAGTTGCAGCTTTAATTTTTATCTCCATAGCCCTTGTATAGCGGAACAATGCAGGCACTGCGCCACTCACTCGGTACCACGCCTGCTGTAAAACACAAGTTCAGTAACCTCACCAACCATTGGACAATCGTTACTCCACCCTTCTTCAGGCACTCGGTCGCAACGTCATCCAAACCAGAAGCTTTCCCTGCTTTCATCACGTCCACCGCCTCCTGTACCTCTTCCCTGGTAATGTCCGCAATAAGTCTTTCTCCCAAAACTGGCATCCAAGCACCATCACCCACAGCAACAATGTCAGCCTCTCTGTCATCCTCGACATTCAACAACTCATCAAAATACTCGGCCCACCTCTTCCGTACATTACCACTTCCCAACAACAACTGGCCGTTTTCATCTTTCACCACTTGCTCCTTTCCGGTCTCTCCCCTTCTCACCCTCTTAACCTCTTTCCAGAACATCTTTTTGTTCTCCTCAAAATTCTGGCACAACCGTCTGCCCCACCTGGCATCAGCGTCCCTTTGGGCTCTCCTCACCACCCGCTTCACCTCGTTTCTCCTTTTTTTCTACCTTTCACAACCACCTGCAACCACTCCTCAAACGCACATCTTTTCCGTGCCACCGCCAGTTTGACCTCCTCGTTCCACCACTCGCAGCCTTTCATCCTGCACCCGCCTACACGGCGCACACCACACACCTTCTTCGCACATCTCAGCAACGCATCCCTTAACGTCTCCTATTCTTAATCCACTTCTGCTCCACTCTTAATCTTCCTCCCACCAGGAGATGGTCAGACACTCATCCACCCTCCCCTCTCAACACCCGCACATATAACAGCCACCCCACCACTCTCCTCGATATCAGCACAAAATCCATCAGTGCTCTCTCCACCACTGCGCCACGGGCCATCTTTACCCATGTTTACTTGTGAATATCTCGCTTCTTGAACAAACTGTTCCGGACCACCAGCTCCTGCTCCATACACAGACCTATCACGAGAGCTGTTGAATTTCGACAAAGTTTTACATCTTTTTCGAGTGTTTTAGTATTCTGATGGTACGTCTTAGCTGTAGTTATTGATGGCTCAAAGGACGAAAAGAGGCTTATGCCTCTCCGAACCCTGTTGTTAGGGTCACTGAATATGCGTGGTTGTAGTACGAATGAAGCAAAGAATAGCGGTACGGGATTGGATTTACGCACCCTCACCTCGTGGAACGATTCGCTTCAGTTTTGCTTTAACTCATCGAAGCGGTTGAGAAGAATACCATTTATGAGTGAAACGACGAGTCAAAAATTGACTGTTACACATCTCGGTAATGAATGAATGGATGCCGGCACGGATGAGATGAGGCCAGCAAGTTGCGACGAACAGTTTTCAATTTACAATGCGAGGTGTGATGCTGAACCCAGTCACGGACCGCCAGCTTTGGTAAACTTAACCTGATCAATCTAAACTCCAACCGAGACCCCAGCGTGTTTTTAATGCTTGTCCTTCTGCCCCCATGATGTTTTTTCATGTGGCTGCATTTTGTATGATTTATTACTTTGTGTTACACGTAAATGATCGTTATGAATTTAGACCGGTGTGTTCAACGATATTTTCATATACAAATTACCTGATTGGTGAAGTCTCATGATACGGGAAGGGTGATACTATGATTGTATTTACTTTGTACGTGTTATGTTTTTGCTATGAAGTTGTGCTCACGGTTCATTTGATCCTAGTACTCAAGTCGAGTCTTCAAGGCATGAGTGATCTTACGATAAGAGTCTCGATGAAAACTTGTAAACTTCGGTCAGGAGTAGCGAAGGGTGTTGATTGGACAGCACGCAAACCTAGCTAGTCGTCAATGGTATGCGGTGAAACAATATTATGTGTTCCAAGGGTGGCTTATTGAGAAGCTTCGAGCCGGACAAAGAAAATATGTTCCCGGTAAGTCGCGATGACATTACTGGGTGAAACTAGGTGGATAGTAGGCACCGTCTTGGTAGCAAATCTACGTGCGCAATGGGTGTTAAAAACGACATTTGACACTGGAAGGGATGTGGGAACGATATCGCACCAAGCTAGAGAGAGACCGAGACACACGAACGAGAGCAATCCAGGTTACGAATAATCGTCAGATGGCGAGTAAAACACACTGGCATGTAGCTGACGGTAGCTGATGTGAGGCAGAGTTCTGTGGGGACAAACGGTTGCAGAATCAATCTGCATCAGATGCAGACGGTGCGAGCTCCGCGGAGAAGCAGCACGGTCAAATTTCAGAGTAAGTAGAGAAGGAAGAGCAGGCGAGCCGCGAACGATCAAAAGGTCAAGGTAGGAAGCTAGGATTTCAAGGAAAATACGAAATCGTGGATTGAAATTTTATTTCTTGGGAAGGAGGGCATTGTATTGTAAACGAAAAATTGGTGCGCGTCATTTCTACGACTGGCTATGACGTCATCGCGGGTAATAACATCAGTAATGACGTAAACATGTTCAAGGCCAATGAGCGCGAGGCATCGAGGGTGTCTGCGGCTGATTGCGCTACGTAATCTGAGGAGCGACATGAAACTGGGGCCAGGCACAGGGATGTTAGCAAGGGGAGCAGAACCGATCCAGACGGTGGGACGACAGGCCAAGAGGACCAGGCCCCGTCCTCAGGAGAAGGTCAAAGAGCCAAAGGGACGAGGTATATTCAAGCGTGTGGTGTGTTATAAAAGATGCAATGATGTGTCAACGGAGACTTTTTGTGTATTTTGACTGAATATTTTTCAGTGGAAGCTAATTTAGGATGTCTTGTTTTTTGCTCGCATGGTGGGTTGCCTTTGCTGTTACTAGATTCTTGAAGACGGGTCAACCTCGGATCAAAAATTGACGGACCCGAGTGACGGTCAGGCCGCCGTTGTATGGCGAGCTGCGGCTGCTTCAGAGGCAGTGATACAACAGCGGCATCATGGTTTTAAGCCGGCCCAGCATTGGCCTCGGTCAACCAGTGTTGCGGAGGCGGCTCAGTGGGTTTGAGCCCCACCAGACGAACTACATACCATGTCGCGTAACTCAAGTGATACCAGCGAGTGGGGTATCAACTCTGGTTCGTATATTAAAGTGTGTGAGTACCTTCGTCGTAGTACTCTCATGTGATTCGTGTTGTAATGATGAGGAAGATATTAACTGATTTTAGTGAGCCAAGCAGGACTGAGAAATTTCTGAAACCGTTGATAAAAATTATGAAACTGCGAGAAGGCAAGTCTTGAAGTAATATTGCGGAAAATGGAAAAAGTTCGGTGATGTAGGGTAGAGATGAACGAGAATAGGGGTCGAATGCACCGTGTGGACGGGCAGACGACATGGTCCTTCTGGCCCCACATGCCGATGCACTTCAAACGATGCTAAATATATGCGAGACAGAGGCCGCGCAACTAGACATCAAATTCAATACTAGCAAACCAGTGTGTATGCTAGTAAAACGACCCAAGCAGAGGTTCCAGTACAGAACGGACGGGGTATTTAGCGGGACCCCGCTAGAACATGTGTACAGTTTCCCTTACTTGGGGCATTTAATAACAAATAACCAGTGTGATAATGGCGAAATCTGTGAACAACATCGGAATTAAGTGCGGTTGGCAGCCAACTTATAAGAAAATTCCACTTTTATACAACGGATGTTAAGCTGCAGCTTTTTAAGACGTATTTTCATCCTATATACTGTAACTCATTGTGGTGTAAATTTACGAGGCGTACTTTGAGAAAACTGCGAGTAGCCTACAATGACATAGTCAGGGGGCTGGTGAATGTCTAAAGAAGAACGAGTGCTAGCCTAGTTTGGGACGCGTGCTCAAAATACCTTTCATGTCTCTTTCCCACATGATTAGGTATACAAACAACAATGTTGGAGAGGTTTAGTATAAAGCCACCTATCAGTGAACATACTGAGAGTCGCATTTCAACCTGACAGCCAGCCGCATATAATGGGCCCACAACCAAGCAATGCAGTTAGCAGACAAGAATCATTCCTATTAATATCGTGATTTTCCTGCACAAGTAGTATTCTGTCCCATATTTTTGAAGTGGGGATAGTTCGTATCCCTCACTGTTACATACGGCCTCCTGAAAGGAATTATTAGGATATTCATACGTTCTTGTAGGCTGAATGCACTTTTTCGTGCTCGTACTTTCAGGCAACCAACATCATATTGTTGTCGTCTATCTTATTCTTGATCGGTCTTCACGTGTGTTTTTTTAGACTATATTTCCAATGTACTGATAGGAATGTTTTCCGTTGAATTGTTTCCTGTTGTAGCCATTATTGTACCATCGAGTATTTCAATAAAGATAATAATAATAATAATACCAGATGTTTTTTCAGCTGTTGCAGGAACTACGGAACTGTGTTTAACCAAATGCCTTCCTCGATAAAATTGTATCCCGGATTTAACGTGTATTATTGTTTAAAGGCATACTGTATAAAACACCAGAATACCACGAGTCTCCTTGTGAATAAAGGATTTTTATTCATTTATTCTTATTTAGTGGGAACGCTCTCTACCCTTTTAGTGGCATCAGCAATTTGTATGTTACCGGCACATTCGCCAGTCGGATCACAGATCGGCGTACGTTCAAACATTGAGTTGATCCCACAATGAAGGTATTCGCTGAATAGAGGTTGATCAGTAGTACAGCTGAGATACTTGTCCAATCGACATCGTGACCTCGAGATGCTTGTTTTGGCTGACAATTGCGGCACAAGTAAGATCGCACGTATTACCAGTGGCATTCGATTAAATAGCTGAGGTTGCCCGGCCCGTAAAACTGTCGAATGCTACGGTTTGCCGTTCAGCCAGATTTGGCACAGTGGAGTAACATATTCTGCCAATACTTGGCATATTTCTCATTGTCACTTCCGTTATTATTTATTCGTTGACATTGACTCATTAGACTTCCGGATTTTCAACATGATGACCATGAATCTTTCAAAACATTTTGGGATTGAGTATAACCTGAAGGCTTTCAACTGTCATGATAAATTTTTGCCTTTGCCGTTTATGTGAGATTCGGAAAGTAAAGCAATAGTCGATATTGGATTAGTTTCTTCCAAATTGTCATCAATGCAATTTTCTCTTTGATATAAATGTTTTCGTGGCCCAGAATTACAGTTTCCTACCGCCAGCCTGACCTCTGCAATTTATTTAGTGGATGCAGCATTGTACTGCCCTCGTATGAATAAATCACGGTATGTTTATTTTTCATCAATGGGTGTGTTATTGCTTGAATAATATGAAAAGTCTGTTTTTGATACGGTAATTTTTTCATATATGAACAAAGTTAAATAACGTGATGCTCTCGCCAGCCAACTTGAAGACTTATTTTAGATCAGCTTGAACATTTGCAATAAGAGTAACTAAAACAGTGCGCAAAGGTAGTGATATACGAACGTAGAAAAATAGCAATAAGCTAATTGAATCTATGCTACGTGTTGATAGATCAACAGCGAACAACGTAGAAATGATTCCGTGGTTTAAAAAATTCATCATGAACGTGTCCAGAAAGTGTGGGATTTTAAATCTCTAATACTGCATGTAAATTATTATTGAACTGTTAGATTTATTATCAATAAAAATAACCTTATAAATGTATGTAATCAATACCCCTAAACAGTCAGCAGACTAGCATTGAAAATGCATATATGCAACACGACATGCAATGGAATTGCAATGCATTATGCCCAACATTCAAATGCAACTACTAAGGGTAGTCCATGTGTAAATATAAATATATCACCCAATAACCAACGAATGATCCGAAAGAGTCATTCACCTCCGTTCCCTCCGCGCCGCCCGTGTTCCGCCGCTGACTCTAGATTGCCCTTTTCGTTGTACTTTACACTACTTCTAGATAACCCAGTGGGGGTGGATACGTGATTATTCATTTTATAAATCATTAACACTTTATTTCATTATTTTATTATTTATTTTTTCATGATGATCGATTTTGTATTAGTTATATAACTATGTATCGTTAGACGTCCGCAGGGGCTCTGGGTGGAGAGAGGCGACTCCGCTTTGGGGCTCCGGTGGAGCGCGGAAGCGGCTACTGCTCCTACTACGTTAAACCTACTCGGAATCTACGCTAAGCCTACTCGGTATCTACGTTAAACCTACTCAGTTTCTTCGTTAGATCAACTCGGTAGCTACGTCAAACCTACTCCGTAGCTACGTCAAACCTAATCTGTATTTACGGTAAACCAACTCTGTATCTACGTTAAACCTACTCGCTATCTACGTTAAACCTTTTCGGTATCTACGTTAAACCTACTCTGTATCTACGTTAAACCTACTCGGTATCTACGTTTAACCGACTCGGTATCTACGTTGAACCGACTCGGTATCTACGTTAAACCCACTCGGTATCTACGTTAAACCTACTCGGTATCTATGGTAATCCTACTCGGTATCTACATTAAACCTACTCGGAATCTGCGTTGAACCTACTCGTAATCTACGCTGCACCTATTTTGCCACTCTTCAATTGCCCTACGGGGGAGTCTGAATTGACTTCGCGTTGGGACTCCGGTGGATAACAGAAGCAATTACTACTTCTTCTCTAGGTAACCCAGCATTGTGCATCTGGGTTATTGCCAGCTTATCGGTGATACCATGTTTGGGTTCATCGAAGATTATCCTTGAATATGACATCGATAAATGCGAACTGAGTGGCGTGACGCTGAGAGACAGGATCAGAAACGACATGGTGCGAGTTAGAGCCGGGATGGTGAACAAGTTGAAGGACAAAGTTGATTCGCATGTTCTGAGAGGGTTTGGACACATGGTAAGAATGGATGAAGGGAGATTGGTGAAAAGGGTGTTGAAGGCAAAGGCTGGTGGACGTAGAACTAGAGTGAGACCAAAGTTTGGGCGATGGATGGTGTGGAGCAGGCGTTAGGAAGGAGAGACTTGACAAGTGTGTAGGTAGCAAGAGAGCGTGCAATAGATAGGCGTGAACGAAGAATGGTTGTGCATGGATTATTTTTGACGCAGCCCTGATGAGCTTTCACGCCCTCGGCATCTCGTTGAGAGGCGGGATGGTCGTGGGTGGAGGAACCCCGGCTATCATGACGTGGCAGGGGTAAGCCAGTCATACTGTCGGGCCCTGCTGCTGACACTGACCACGGACCGCTTTCATGACCCGGAGGGTGTGTTGCAGGATCTCCCAGCGGTACCCTTCAGCGCAAATGGGCTAAGTTGTGTGAGCGTGCGTGTATAAGATGAGTGGGAGGTGCGCCTTGCCGTCTGACGCCCCCCTTTCTGGGGCATTCGGTCTGTGTCTGTATCGTAATTTCTTTATCATACCAAAAGAAAATATCTACATCAACTCTTGAGCATCACAAATTATTAGCAATACATGACTCGACAGGTCTTCTCTTAGACTGTAACACCTCGAAGAGGTCGCGAGAGGAAACTCGTTTGCTGAACTCAGAGGAAGTTCGTCAATCTAATAATATCTTCAGTTAATTTCCCTATCGACCATAGAGCAGTCTTTCGTGTTATTGTACTGAGGGAAGATTGAATAACACAAAGTGGAAGCCAGCTCGGATGTGCTAACGTGTCTAGAACATGAAATCAAATTACAAGAGTTCTCCCCTCAAGTGTTCTCGATACTATGATATGATCGGATCAATGTCCGGGTTTTGTTCTCTTATTCATTTCAATCGAAATTCATTCCCTTAAGACAAGTTCAGAAATGAGAATGTATGCCCTGTTCACAAAGTTAAATTATATATGCGATATATGGGACAGCCGAGTGGCGAAAACAAATGTTTGCATCGCCTGCCAAGCCTTCTGATGTGGGGATATTAAAATGCTCTTTCTAAACATGGAGTATTCCGATGGTAAAAAACGTCAACTAAAGAAAAAGAGAGAATGCATCAACAGGAAAACTGCTCTCTGTGCTGCTTGAGGAAAATCCTGCAGGAATCTTAACCGACAAGAAACGCACGATCGTACACCCGAAATAGCAGCTCCCCCCTTCCCACCTTTGGAAGCTCTTGTCCACACTTCATGAAAAGAGAACGAACGGAAATTGTATCTTTGAACCAGTTGATACTGGTAAGTGGAGTTAATAATTGAGATATATCTCTACCAGAGATGCCATGGAGTTGCTCCTAATTGTCTTGTAATCGGGAAATGATATAAAACATGGTATGAGCATGTTATTAAACTTAAACGATCAATGTGGCTTGTGGTGTACAGGAGAAGTTGGAATCTACGTAATACCTAGTGGAGTGCTTGGCAACTTGTCGTCTATCCATCTGGAAGCTCGGGCGAAATTTCAAGAAAGAGTGAGAGTTTGCTGAGTGTATGGCTTTCCAGCATATGACCAATGAAATTAAACATGCTGAATCATTTCAACAATAGCGAAGTTTTAATACGTCGTTGGGAGTTGTAGGAATAGGTACAAAATCAAAGCGAGAAATGGGTACGAAATCGTACCGGGACTCGGAGCTGTGTGTTGGGGAAAGAAGGGAATTAGGTGTGGGGTAGAAGAGTGTTGGTGTTGTAAGGGAAATGTTGCAAGCGTTTACTTAAGTTAGAAAACAACTACAAGATTTTTGGCCATAACAAAGGTTGCCTTTTAAAAGTTGGGAGATAAGTTCTCGAATCCACCCATGATGTTGATTTGAGATGATGTATTTATGGCGAATAAATACAACATTAATGACTCGATGCGGCTTTCTGGCTGGTGACTGCATATATTTTGGTCCAGCTGTTTTGAGCGCTAGGAAACTGCTTTGGCATTATTTCTCCCTCTACTGCGAAGGCTGGAAGTGACCACGAGCATTGAGTTCTATCAAGGGCAGGTCGGCCCCCCAACAAAGTAGCAAGCAGTTGGTGACGGTGCATTAAGGATGTGCTATACTTGACACCATCTGTCAACTGATCCTGGGAGCAGACGAACCAAAGTCTGCTCTGGAAAAGGATACTTCTCTTCGGCATACTTCACTGAAGTTGGAGTGACGGCTCAGTTGATATTACCACGTTGCAGCTCTCCCCTCCATCCATATTTGTATCTGTGTCATGGTCCTATTGCAATTTTGGGTTCCGCCTAAAAAACGTAGCTTGCGCAGGGGCAATATATCCACTTTACGAATAAACAATGCTATTTTATTGACATGAGGTTCTTTTTATGGTTTTATTTTCAGAAATTTGTTCAGCAGATAACTATCCCCATAAGACGAAGTAATATCGTTTCGTGTTGACCCACGGAATGCACCATGAGGGACCCATAGTTCGTCTTTTGCCGTCCTCTATCTTTGTCATCTAACACTACATGAACGTAAGTCTAGGCCTTAGGTTAGACGGCCGTGCTGTCTGAAAATTCGTGGTTGGGTCTGATCAAAGTCCGGTGGGTCCTGTTTAAAAAAAATTGCGGAGCAAAGTGATTTAATCTCTTAAATTTAGTGTCAACGACTTTGTGGACAGTTCTCTTTTTCCATTTTTAAAACTTACCTAATCTTTTTTGAATGGAGAAATTGAACTCTAAATGATTTGTATTCAATTTTTGAAGATATTTTTCGATGTCAAGTCATAATTGATTTTGCAAACTAAACTTGATATTTCAAAGTAGAACCATTCACCGATGAGATTTTCCTAGTAATGATTCTCAAAATAATAAATGATATTTTAAAGATTGAAGGATTTGAGGATTTAAATTTATATAAGTATAATGATGACATGTTGACAAAATAACAGAAATATCTGAATACACAGATGATACGTACCAAGTCTTCGTCAGCGTGAGCTGTTCTGAAGACAACATTTGCTACTTAGATGAATTTACTATTAACTTATAACTAAGGATGAGGTTTAAGGACCAACCAATGGACATTGTTGAAGGACATCCTCTATTCTCCACTTATAAGTATGCCGAGACAGATAAAAACGTTACATTGGACAATTGATTTCAAGAAGAATAGGCAAAGTAATTTTTAAGTGATAGTTTTTCTGTCATCACTATTTCTGAAGGATTGATGTCAATATGGTCCTTCAAATGACAATTGATCATCTTTGTCAACACTATGGCCGCAATCAAATCATGCTCAGCATTTAGGATGTGGCTCTTTTCTGCTGTTATAAACCTCGCTCCATATTACCATTAACCTCATAGTACTTAGACGTTGTGCGGAGCATTGACCGTCACTGCGTCGGAGACTTATTGACTCTCCCATCATTGGGGAGCTTGAATGCTCTATCATTGGGGAGTATCAATGCTCTCCTATCATTGGGGAGTATGAATGCTCTCCTATCATTGGAGAGTATGAGTGCTCTCCCATCATTGGGGAGAATGAATGCTCTCCATCATTAAGGAGTTTGAATTCTTTCTCATAATTGGGGTATATGAATGCTTTCCCATCATTGGAGAGTATGAATGCTTTCCCATCATCGGGAGTATGAATGCTCTCCCATCATTGTGGAGTTTGAATGTTCGCCTATCATTGGGAGTATGAATGCTCTCCCATCATTGGGGAGTTTGAATGCTCTCCTATCATTGGGAGTATGAATGCTCTGCCATCATTGGGGAGTGTGAATGCTCTCCCATCATTGGGGAGCATGAATGTTTTCCCATCATTGGGAGTATGAATGTTCTCCATACATTGGAGAGTATGAATGCTCTCCCACCAGTGGGGAGTATGAATGCTCTCCCATCATTGGGGAGTATGAAAGCTTTCCCATCATTGGGGAGCATGAATGCTTTCCCATCATTGGGTAGTATGAATGCTGTCCCATCATTGGGCGTATGAATGTTCTCCCACGATTGGGGAGTATGAATGCTCTCACACCATTGGGGAGTTGAGAAAGCTTTCCCATCATTGGGTAGTATGAATGCTGTCCCATCATTGGGCGTATGAATGTTCTCTCACGATTGGGGAGTATGAATGCTCTCACACCATTGGGGAGCATGAATGCTTTCCCATCATAGGGGAGTATGAATGCTCCCCCATCACCGGGGAGTATGAATTTTTTCCCATCATTGGTAAGTATTTATTTCCATTGGTCGGGTGACGTTGTATCAACCTCCGCACAATTGCTGTGGAGAGGAAGATCATAAGCAGTTCACCTGTCCAGTCCTCTGATTTGCCCCTGGAAATAATCTGTATATGTTTCCCCTTAATTAGGAGGGTGGCTAATTATCCCCATCTTATGGGGATAATTATCCGCTGAACAAATTTCTGAAAATAAAACCATAAAAAGAACCTCATGTAAATGAAATAGCATTGTTTATTCGTAAAGTGGATATATTGCCCCTGCGCAAGCTACGTTTTTTAGGCGGAACCAAAAATTGCAATAAGACCATGACACAGATACAAATATGGATGGAGGGGAGAGCTGCAACGTGTTAATATCAACTGAGCCGTCACTCCAACTTCAGTGAAGTATGCCGATGAGAAACATCCTTTTCCAGAGCAGACTTTGGATCGTCTGCTCCCAGGATCAGTTGACAGATGGTGTCAAGTATAGCACATCCTTAATGCACCGTCACCAACTGCTTGCTACTCCGTTTGGGGACCGACCTGCCCTTGATAGAACTCAATGCTCGTGGTCACTTCCAGCCTCCCCAGCAGAGGGAGAAAAAATGTTAAAGGAGTTTCCTAGCGCTCAAAACAGCTGTACCAATATATATATATATATATACAGTCACCAGCCAGAAAGCCGCATCGAGTCATTAATGTTGTATTTATTCGCCATAAATACACCATCTCAAATCAACATCATGGGTGGATTTGAGAACTTATCTCCCAACTTTTAAAAGGCAACCTTTGTTATGGCTCAAAATCCTGTTGTTGTTTTCTAACACAAGTAAACACTTGCCAAATTTCCCTTACAACACCAACACGCTACCACCCTACACCTAATCCCCTTCTTTCCTCAACACACAGCTCCGAGTCCCGGTACGATTTCGTACCCATTTCTCGCTTTGATTTTGTACCTATTCCAACAACTCCCAACGACGTATTAAAACTTCGCTATTGTTGAAATGATTCAGCATGTTTAATTTCATTGGTCATATGCTGGAAAGCCATACACTCAGCAAGCTCTCACTCTTTCTTAAAATTTCGCCCGAGCTTCCAGATGGATAGACGACAAGTTGCCAAGCACTCCACTAGGCATTACGTAGATTCCAACTCCTCCTGTACACCACAAGCCACATTGATCGTTTAAGTTTAATAGCATGCTCATACCATGTTTTATATCATTTCCCGATTACATGACAATTAGGAGCATCTCCATGGCATCTCTGGTAGAGATATAACTCAATTATTAACTCCACTTACCAGTATCAACTGGTTCAAAGACACAATTTCCGTTCGTTCTCTTTTTATGAAGTGTGGACAAGAGCTTCCATAGGTGGCAAGGGGAGAGTTGCTATTTCATGCGTGCGATTGTGCGTTCCTTGTCGGTTAAGATTCCTGCAGGATTTTCCTCAAGCAGCACAGACAGCAGTTTTCCTGTTGATGCATTCTCTTTTTTTCTTTAGTTAACGTTTTGTACCATGGAAATTCTCCGTGTTTTGATGGAGCATTTGTTTTCGCCACTCGGCTGTCCCAAATATCGCATAAATAATTTAACTTTGTGAACAGGGCATTACATTCCCATTTCTGAACTTGTCTCAAGGGAATAAATGTCAATTGATATGAATAAGAGCACACAAACCGACAATTGACCCACTCATATCATAGCATTGAGAACACTTGAGGGGAGAACTCTTGTAATTTGATTTCATGTTCTAGACACGTTAGCACATCCGAGCTGGCTTCCACTTTGTGTTATTCAATCTTCCCTCAGTACAATAACACGAAAGACTGCTCTATGGTCGATAGGGAAATTAACTGAAGATATTATTAGATTGACGAACTTCCTCTGAGTTCAGCAAACGAGTTTCCTCTCGCGACCTCTTCGAGGTGTTACAGTCTAAGAGAAGACCTGTCGAGTCATGTATCGCTGGTAATTTGTGTTGCTGAAGAGTTGATGTTGATAATTTTGTGTGGTATAATAAAGAAATTACGATACAGACACAAGGCCGAATTCCCCGAGAAGAGGGGTGTTAGACGGCAAGGCGCACCTCCCACTCCTCTTATACACGCACGCTCACACAACTTAGCCCATTTGCGCTGAAGGGTACCGCCGGGAGATCCTGCAACACACCCTCCGGGTCATGAAAGCGGTCCGTGTTCAGTGTCAGCAGCAAGGCCCGACAGTATGACTGGTTTACCCCTGCCAAGTCATGATGGCCGGAATTCCTCCACCCGCCACCATCCCGTCTCTCAACGAGATGCCAAGGGCGGGAACGCTCATCAGGGCTGCGTCAAAAATAATCTATGCACAACCATTCTCCACTCACGCCTATCCATTGCACGCTCTCTTGCTACCTACACACTTGTCAAGTCTCTCCTCCCTAACGCCTGCTCCACACCATCCATCCACCCAAACTTCGGTCTCGCTCTAATCCTACGTCCACCAGCCTTTGACTTCAACACCCCTTTCACCAATCTCTCTTCGTCCATCCTTACCACGTGTCCGAACCATCTCAGAACACGTGAACCAATTTTGTCCTTCAACTTGTTCACCATCCCGGCTCTAACTCGCACCATGTCGTTACTGATCCTGTCTCTCAGCGTCACACCACTCAGTCCGCATTTATCGATGTCGTATTCAAGGATAACCTACGATTAACCCAAACATGGTATCACCGATAAGCTGGCAATAACCCAGATGCACAATGTTGGGTTATCTAGAGTAGAAGTAGTAATTGCTTCTGTTATCCACCGGAGTCTCAATGCGAAGTTAATTCAGACTCCCCATAGTGCAATTGAAGAGGGGCAAAATAGGTGCAGCGTAGATTACGAGTAGGTTCAATGCAGATTCCGAGTAGGTTTGATGTAGATACCAAGTAGAATTAACATAGATACCGAGAAGGTTTAAGTAGATACCGAGTAGGTTTACGTAGATACAGAGTTGGTTTAACGTAGATACAGAGTCGGTTTAACGTAGATACCGAGTAGGTTTAACGTAGATACCGAGTAGGTTTAACGTAGATACAGAGTAGGTTTAACGTAGATCCCGAGTAGGTTTAACGTAGATACCGAGTAGGTTTAACGTATACCGAGTAGGTTTAACGTAGATACCGAGTAGGTTTAACGTCGATACCGAGTAGGTTTAACGTAGATACCGAGCAGGTTTAACGTAGATTCAGAGTAGGTTTTACGTAAATACAGAGTAGGTTTAGCGTAGATACCGAGTAGATTTAACGTAGATACAGAGTTGGTTTACCGTAATTACAGAGTAGGTTTGACGTAACTACAGAGTAGGTTTAACGTAGATACCGAGTAGGTTTAGCGTAGATTCCGAGTATGTTGTGTTAACGTAGTAGAAGCAGTAGCCGCTTCCGCGCTCCACCGGAGCCCCAAAGCGAAGTCGTCGCTTGCCTCCTAGAGCCCCTGCGAACGTCTAACGTTACATAATTATACAATTAATACAAAATAGATCACCAGGAAAAAAAGGACACATATGAATAGTAGAGCCCACGAAATAAGAAATAATTAAATACTAAAATAAAGTGTTAATGATCTATAAAATGAATAATCATGTATCCACCCACACTGGGTTTTCTAGAAGTAGTGTAAAGTACAACGAAAAGGGCAATCTAGAGTCAGCGGCGTAGCGCGGGCGGCGCGGAGGGAACGGAGGTGAATGACTCATTCGGATTATTCGTTAGTTATCGGGTGATATAATTGTATTTACACATATACTTCCCATGGTATTTGCATTTGAATGTTTGGCATACTGTATTGCCATCCCATTGCATGTCATGTTGCATATATGCATTTCCAATGCTAGTCCACTGACTGTTTAGAGGTATTGAAAAAATACATTTATAAGGTTATTTATATTGAGAATAAATCTAGCAGTTAAATAATAATTTACATGCAGTATTATAGATTTAAAATTTCACACTTTCCGGACACGTTCATGCTGAATTTTTTCAACCTCGGAATCATTTCTACGTGGTTCGCTGCTGATCAATTTACACGTGGCATAGATTCCATTAGTTTATTGCTATTTTTCTACGTTTGTTTATCACTACCTGTGCGCGCTTTTTCAGTTACTCCTGCAGTAACTCTTTCATTCGTTCTCTATGTTGTGAGCTGCCCGATGAAGGATAATAGGTACAAAATTTACAGGTGACTGAAACATTCCTTCGAAAGGAGAAAGATCCTGATAGTTCTAGTATGTATCTTCCAGTTTTGTAGGTTCTCTGTCGAGTTTTAATCTTCAACGCAATCTATTGGTTATTTTATACAATATCTGAATATTAGAATATATTACGTTTGTATCTGCAATGTTGAACATTATTTCAGGTATAATTTAGTTATATGTTGTATATTTTTTGTGCTTTATATATCTTCTTACATCCTGGTACAATGTTTGACGTGGTTATTATAGATATAGAAGATCCCAGTTGTTACAAACTCGAACTTGCTGTAAGGTTATTGTATGTTTATTCTAGGACCATTCTTCAATATTTAGGGGGAGTTAGAGGTGTCCCATAGGCAAAACCCCGTTGTGTTTATGCCTATTTGTATAAGTAGGCCGATTTACTATAATGAATACCATATTGTATTACATTTTTAATGTGAATTGGAGCAGATTAGAGCATCTTTTTTTTGCTACTTATATAGTTGTTGTTGTTGTTGTATGATTTTTTCCCACGATAATCATATGAATGTATGTTTAAAAGGTGTAAATTCGTACTGCATCTATGTGGAATTTCGTCATTGATCCCTAGCAAGCGTATAGTGTTACGTTTTTAGAAGATGATTTACTGGGTGGATTGGTCATGGTGTAGAGGTGGTTTACACTCTTTGGTGGTCATTTGGAGTTTGTCCAAGCTCGACATGTTTTTGTAAGTTCTTGTAGACGTCGGTCTTGAATTCCATGGGTTTGTTAGAGAGGTCATACGACAAGCTGCTCAGCGTTCTAGTGGTTTACTTGAGTCATCAGTGAACATAAGCCCTGCTTTTTATTACCACACACTCTTTGAGACTCATGTCAGCCCCATTCTTGGCCACTATACCTGTCTATAGATTCTTGGTTATGTCCAGGATATGACTTTGCTCAACGTTGTACAGAGACGCTGGGTTAAACAGATGCATGGTATGTCTGAGGTATTGTACCGTGACTGGGTGTTACCTCTAAGTAGATTGCTGAGAAGTGACCTAGTGAAGCATTGTAGAGCTCGTTGTTATGAAACAGTGGGCTTCGATTTTGTTCTGCTAGAGACATAGCATAAGTTAGGTCTAGGAATTTCCTATAGATTTGAACAGGTATCGTAGTACAAATGACATTATTTGCATTAACTCCGTGTTAAATGTCAAATATTTCCGGTGGGATATTGGAGTATGATTCATCCTCTGGGCGTGGTAAGATACACCCTATATAATAGAAATCAATGTTGCTTGGTTACAGGAGAGAATCTTATTTACCTATTTTATAGTAGTTGTTGCATGTTTCGATTGGTTATCAGAGGAATATATCTGTATTTGATATAAATTCGCCTAATTTTGATGGAATGTTGGGTATAAAATACGCTTAATAGAATGTAATGATCCAAAATTTTGTTATGTTTTACCTCTCGACATTGGATTTGGGACCATTTCCATGTCGTCTTGGAGAGCTAATCTACCGGATTTGTGTTAAATTTATTCAATAATTTAATGTACATCTCAATTATGTTATTAGCTCGTATGTCTTTACTAGATGCTTATTCCCGCTAGTCTTACTTATATAAATGTTCGTGATACGTTGGCAGTTGTACACTTAGAAGGTATTGATTAATTCAGGCTTTGTTATGAGATTGCGTTCCAATTCAGAATATCTGTCTTATTTGAGCGTTCACAATATCCACTATAGCATTTTTCACTAAACGTTTGTGATGATGGCCGTGAACCTAACTCATCCTAACCTAATCTAACCAATTATTTTTCCCCCCGTTTTCATACTTATGTTAGGTATTTCTTCATTGATGTAAGCTTCATTGGTATCAAATCTATCCACTTGACTCTGTAGTTATACCAATCTTTAGCAAATTGTGTGCCTGCATATAAATA
>SDVV010007940.1:0-17481 GCA_016164225.1 Gammarus roeselii | reverse complement strand
GCTCGGGCGATGTGATCTGGCGTTTGATTTTAGATTGCTTTTTCGATCTCCGGTGCGATTTTTTGCCCCCTTCTTTTTCTCGGAGAAAGTCCTTCAGGCCGGGATAGCGAGGGATGAGGTTTGAGGAGGACGTCGAGTCCAGACTTGAGTCCGAAGTCGCCAAGAAAACGATGGGAAGGAGGAGGCAAATCTGATCCGGTAGAGATTCTATTGCACTCAAAATGATGTACTTGATTTTTTCGTCCTGGCATCTTATTTTATTCTTATTTAGAAAAAGAAAATCGTGTGTTTTTGTTGTAGGCGCTTCATGCAAACAATATACTGTTTAAATAGTAATTTTATATCATGTTTCAACCAATATTTTTTTTAGGAGGTAAGTATTAAGTGAATACTGCTGGTCAAGATATTGCCACGAGTGTTGTAAATCCACACACGTCGAGTCATGTTGCACTTGCTCTTCCCTCGATCGGTTTCGTTAGTCAAGACTCATGTCCTCCACAGGGCGGCTCGAGTTCATGAGTTCGGTAACGGCGACGTAAAATGTGTACTTGTTTTTTTTAAATGAATAAATTAATTTCAAATATTCGGCTTCATTTTCGATGTGTTTTTTTTTCTACGTGATAATTTGTGAAAGCAATTAAGAAGTGCAGGTTAAGTAATTTTTATTTTTATTTCAATCAGATTTTATTTTGAAATTATTTCAAAAAAGCATATCCGTTATTTTGCTTTCCTTCTTTACAATTAGAAATACAAAAAAAAATATACGACTCGTTTCGATCAACACAACCAATACTAAAATACGTATTGTACCTCAGAAAATTAACCTCCCTCATAATCGGGTACGGTCTTCAGGAAATATTCGCTAATCCAGAGTGACATTGTCCCCAGTTCAAATAATCCTTAGCTTCTTACGATACATTGACAAGGCGGCGCGATTAACCCTAACCTCACGGCTTGCGTCGCTGCGATTGAGGCTTCTTGACCAAGCCTCATCGGCCACGAATCACTTGTCTTGGCTCATTCTTCCCACAGATGGTGTGGAGGTGGGTTCCCTTGGATGATATGCGAATAACCATTATTAATGGCAGTGTCCCCTTCGTCAGTGAAAGGATGACAAACTGCTCACCTTGCAAAGATTCTTTACATAATGTCTGTGTCCTCTCCTTGAGAGCATGAACATGGATTTTTGTTACCCGACAGAAATCTTTTACATAAAGGCAGTGTCTTGAGTCCGAATGAATGGACGTTGAAGTTTCCTACCCTGGCAAGTAACCTTGATATGATGGATGTGTCCTGACACTGAGTGCATGGATCTTTGAGATTATTGTTCGCAGCACAGTTCTTTCCAAACATGATTGTTTCGACTACCTCAGTGAATCGTGGGCAGCTGCTCTCACCCGGTACAGATCCTTGCTGACATGGTAGTGCCTTCTTCGAGGCCCTGCTATCACAGTATTGCTTAATCCTCTATACCATATCCCTATTGACATGGTAGTGCCTATTCCATGTGTTTCTGCTTGCACTATAACGCTTCATCACTTGTACATATCCTTGTTGTAATGATCATGCATATTTCCTGAATTTTTGCAACCACAGTGAAGATACCTAACCCTGTATTGTCTTTTGTTTGCATTGTAAGTATCTATTCTTGAGTTTCTGTTTGCAGTTTAGAGCTTCTTCACCCAGTACAGACCCTGGTAAACATGGATGCGCATTTTCCTTGTATTTCTGCTACCCTATGAAAAAATTCCTATCCCGGTTCATTTTTTTTCGTCATGGTACTGCGTATTCGCAGTATTTCTCCTTGCCCCGTATAGCTTCCTCGCCCGGTTCAAACCCTCGTTGACGTGGCACTGACTATTCACAAGGTTTTTTCTAGCACCGTGAAGCTTCCATCTCCTGTAGAGACCCTTGGTGGCATGGTAGTAAATATTTGTTGAAACTGTACTTGCACGGTCAAGCTTTCTTACCCGTTTCAAATTTCTTGTTGTCATGTAACGCTCATACCCTGAGTCTTTGCTAAAACTGGGAAACCTAATCACACAGTTCAGATCCTTGTAGATATGGTAGTGCTCCTTCCCCAAGTCTCCGCTTGACCTGTAAAGCTTCCTAACCCGGTACAGATCCTTGTTGACATGATAGCGCTGCTCAGTAGCTTTCTAAACAGGGCCAGATGGATAGGCTTTCTTTCATAACTGCTAGCAGAGGTGGGTACTCTGTTAGGAGATAGTAATGGGTGGCATCCATTGCAACTCATTAAAAACTCGTGGGTCATATAGAAAAGTATCCCGTTTATTTCCTAATTGACTTAAGTCGTCGGATAATTACTGAAACCATATTGACTGTGAGCTGTAGGGAACCTCCGTCCGGGCCCATGATAAAGTCCTTCTGCAATTACGCTAGTGCGTAAACGTCTGTCATAACAGCCATCCCAGTTCATGTAAATCATGCTAGAACTTGCGTAAGAACAAAGTGATTGTATGTGAGATAAATATTTTCAAGAGGATAGCACACCGTCAGAAACTTTTTCCTGGAATTGCGCCCTGGAATCAGCGTATGATCTCATGTATCCTCCACCACTGCACAATGCGATCAGAGTAGATCCTCCCGTAGCCTCCTCTGATCCGCGCTGTGAGATCAGCGAAGTATTCCCTACAGTTTGCGCCTTGAAAAATTACTATTAATTCCTGCAGCCTCACCTGTCTCAGACATTGGGATCAGCGTTTAGCATCCCCTGCCGCTGTGGCCTGAAATCATCGTAGTATCCCCCGCAGCTGAACCTGGCCCTGTGCCCAAAAATCACCATATTATTCCTTGTAGCTTTACATGTCATTGTTTTCAGGAATCAGCGTGTTATGCCCAGTAGCCTCTCCTGACATTGCAGCCTGCTTTCAGCGTAGCAATCCATGTACCATTACCTGGTAATGGAAGACAGGATCAGCGCATTATCTCCTGTGCGCCTTGCATGTTACTGCATTCTGGAATTAGTTTATCATATTATGCAGCCTCTCCTGGCACTGTGCCCTGGCATCAGCGCAGTATACCCTGCTGCCTCACCTGGCACTGTGCCCTGGCATCAGCGCAGTATACCCTGCTGCCTCACCTGGCACTGTGCCCTGGTATCAGCGCAGTATACCCTGCTGCCTCACCTGGCACTGTGCCCTGGTATCAGCGCAGTATACCCTGCTGCCTCACCTGGCACTGTGCCCTGGTATCAGTGCAGTATACAATGCTGCATCACCTGGACTGAGCCTTGGCACCAGCGCAGTATACCCTGCTGCCTCACCTGACAATGAGTCCAGGATTTCGTGCATTATCCCGTGAGCTTTACCTGGCGTTGTGCCCTGGGATCAGCCTTTTATCCCACGAAGCCTCTCCTAGATCTGCGCCCTGTAATCAGCATTTTATCCTCTGTAGCTTCACCAGGTACAGCGCTCTGGGATCAGCGTGTATCCCAACTAGCGGTCCTCACGAGAAGACGATGTTTGGGGTACATCGGTGTAGCACGGGCGGTCTACCAGGTCGTCCGTTCTGTCAATAATGCTTTCCACAGCATTCTCAGAGTCCGAGGTAATGTCTGAGTGGTAGGATTTTATTTTTCCAGGCATCCGGAATATACTGCCGTATGGGATTTTGTGTTCAGTGGTTGCGGTTTTCGTTGTTGGTGGGACAATAATGGGGAGGGTTTCGTCTCCTCCCTCCCTAGTCTGCTCCAACCCGTATGAAAATACCAATGTATGCGATTTATCAACCGAAAATTTAATAGAGAATATTAGAAAGATATATTTTTCACTAAGCTCATAAATAATATAAATAATCATTTGTGTAAACAGATGACCGAAATTGCACGATATTACTTATATTGTTTTAAAAGAGAACGGAATAGACATCATCATGTATTTTCATTTAACAATTTCTGTGATCCTTTGAATGGCAATCATTATTCTGTCAATAACAATCTATATCGTAATAATATATAACCAAATATATGGTGTGGGACTAGTAGTGCAGAGATGAACTCCTACAGTCTGTGCGTCTAGATGATCCGCTCCCATTCACTCACTGGGAAAGAAGAAGACGGTTATTGACTGCGTTAGGTACTTGTGCGCACGAACATTCTCATTTACTTACATATGAAGCATGATTTTGATCGTGCCCAGGATGCGCGGGCGTGTGCTCATGTTTTGAGTGAGTCAACCCGAAAACGGAGTTTGAAATATTTCGCCTTTATAGAGGGTACTCCGCTGCCGCTGACTCCCTCCCCCTGTTAGTTAGTGGTGACTTATTTCCAGGTGCAGTGATATGAATGTTCTAATATCTCCTGCATAACTCCTAACACCAATAGATCTCGTTCACCATTTTCGTTCTTTGGTGACAGAATATTTTTTGGTGGTAACAGACAAAGATGGAACGAGAGGGGTCGGAAGTGGAAATATGATGGATAAATCTGTCGATGAATGATCAACCGACTTTGGTAATTCATCAGTGTTTTCGTGGTTTTCCGCCGTTTCAGGTTTTGCAATTTCATAAACAATATTTTGATGAACCGATTGGTTGAAATGAGATTCAGTGTGTTCTCCGTACAACGTAAGGGGGACTGGATTCATTAGCTTGTATCAATGAATGTTCGTATTGACGGCTGAGTATGACGACTGCTGGGAGAAATGTTGTCCTCTCGATTAGCCCATTCAGAAAAGATTGTGCTGGTCATACTTTTTTATCCAAATAATCTATCAGCGATTCTTCACTAATGTAATTAGCAGCCTCTTCTCAATTACGGAAAGTTTGATACGAGTCCGTCGGGAGGAAACGAAATTGATTGACGGAGCGGGTCCTTATAGCATGCTTTGTATACTCGCTGGCGTCCTGGCATGAGAGTGCCCATTAGCTTCCTACCTTGCAAGAGTGGATCGCCGAGTGGGAGGGACAATAGCCGAGAAACGAACCCACTTACGAGGTGGAAGTGAGGTTGTTTGTAAAGGGGGATGTCGATGCCAAGATCGGCCAAGCAAGAACTGGTATGATCTAATTTATGAGAGGCAGACGTTGAAGGAGTGGGCCGAATGCTGCTCAACCATCCAGTGAGGTCGGCCTGTGAAAAATAAGTTTCTTGTTTACAAGTGATGTCCCTTTCAGTATCAAGTGATCTGAAATCTCTAGAAAAGAATCATTACGTTTTTATAAGGAACTTATTTTTCAATAGGTATTAGCATCGGTTTTTGGTGATAGAAAGTAAGTCATTTTGTGTTTCGATTCAATAAACATTGACACACCGTTGTTTTGTGTTCAAAATCAGTGCAGCTTTTTGAAATCTTATGATACTTTCTTCAGCTAGGTGAAGTTCAGAATGGATTGAGCTCACGCGCTCTTTATCTGGGCTTCATATACTATGTTCTCATTCATTTTCATGACTAAAAATTCAACTCTGTCAAGATCTTCGTCGGTTGGGACAAAGGTTACCTCTGTTTGTCCCGGCTCATGAGCCGGTGCAGCGAACGTCGTTATTTTATTGTTGGCATCATCATAAAAGGCGACGCGGTCACCCAAGGGGGCTGTGGAGACCCTAGAGTCATTGTGATTTATCATCTGCTGTTATTGCTCTGCTCCCGCCCCTTCTTTGGGTAGGCCGGAATGACTCGCTGACTGCTTCGTCTAAATTGCTGTCGCCATAGCATTTTTACAGCTTCATTCCTTTATTTTATCCGGTACTAATTTTTTTTTCGGAAAACGTATGGTTTTCTTTCGGAAAAAGAAAGAATGTGGAAGAGGTTTCATTTTCGTAGACTTGCCATACATTACCTTTCGCCCTTATTTGCTCGTCCTTATTTTAATCAGCGCTAAAATATGGGAACCATTTACTTCATAGACGTTGATAAAGTCGTGGAGCTCCATTTATTTCTCGAGCGGAGTCCTCTTGTCCCACAGATTGATGGTCGCAGCTCGTGCATCTTCATCCCTGCTCTGGCTTTGGAATTTGTTTGACTCTTTTCCTCAGAACTCTTCATACTGATCTCGGTCTCAGAATGGTATTCGTACAGCTTGTTATTATTCCCATCGATGTTGCTATTGACAGGTTGATCATTGAGGTGGTCTGGCTTATGTTCATCATGGCTGTCAGTGCTTCTGTTCTCATTATGTCTATTTGACTGATGCTCAGAACACTCACGTGTTTGCTGTTCATATTGCGTGTGGACATCAGTTTTTGAGTTATATGCTTTGTTAGTGACGTCGTTTCCGATCCCAAATGACCCGACCAAAGAAAAATCTTTGTAACGATCATCGTTAGGAATGCCAAGGCCGCTTTGCGTTACCACTGAAGGGCTCTCTACAGTAGTTATACCAGCGTGGGGTAAATATGAGTGAAAATTCCCTCTCGGTAATTTTGCAAATGAGTTGAAATTCATACTTCCAACTCATTCAATTATGAACCTGAATTTCGGGTAGGGTTTGTTATGGAAAGTCGAAAGTTGATTATCAGATTAACTGAATGTTTTGTAAAATGAATATTTTCAGAGTGTATCATCAAACAGTTCATTCACGATCTGCATGACGGTTTCGGCCCCCCTGAACATTGTTATCGGGTATCAGATTTTATTCCTCACCAACAAGCCTTTCCTCGTCGTTCTCCGCCCAATGACCTTGACTCTCTCATACTCTGACCGGCATTAGGGCGTAGTACCTTGTAATTTTAAACTCTTTGTTGATCGTGCGAGCTGCTTCACCCCCCCACAGACGGTGCCGTGCACTGCATCGTTCCCCAGTGAGGATGAACAGCTTGCTACTGGTTCAATAGTTTCTTGGTGTGACAACGAGCTGGGCGCTCAACGAGCTAGGCGTTCAACGAGCTGTGCGTTCAACGAGCTGGGCGCTCAAAGAGCGGTGCGTCGAGTTAAGTTCAGCGGCGTGGACAGGTTGACTGACACATTCTGGGATGGAGATAAGGGTTTAATGTCAAGGTGAGCGGGGCACTAACTGTGAAGTTTCGAAGCCGCTCACCTCTAATGGCAGTCTGAGTTAGCCGCGCTGTGTGAGTTGACATTGGCTGTTAGTTGGAACAGATGAAGTTAGGAATTTATCTCGTTATAAATATATCTCCTCTTTCGTAACGGACGATTCTGAGTAATTAGAGCGAACGAGATCATGATTGTAACATGATTGATACAACGACAACACTTACCGAAGAATATTGGTCCCGATGAGATAACCGAAAGGATCATGTCTCCAGTCGTCACGAATTAAACGGCATCGATTTAAATAGCTAAACTATTTGTTTTAATGCATGTTACACTATCTGCCACTCTTTACATTGCAATGATCAGTTGTTGAATCAGTGTTATTTGTATTGTTCAAATAACTGCGTATACTTTTATCCGGTTTTGACGACGTTGAAGTTTTATTTGCGTGTATGTTTGAATTATTATAAATAAAAGGTAGGTATATAACATGTTTAAAAATCGATGTTAGGAATTTTCAAATAACATCCAGAAGGGGAATAGTTGTGGCTAATCGGAGAAGGATGGGAATAGTTTCTTGTTACCTAAAAATATTTCCTCACACGCGTAGAAAGTACTACCAATAGGAAATATTCGTCTAGTCATTGACATAAATGATCAGAAATTGGAATTACAGAATCAGAATGAAGAAAGTCTCTATGCAAGCGAGACTCATAAATAGACCAGGCCATATCTTGACATGGAGGAGGTAGATCACTTGTTAGTTCACAACTATAACAACTCCCCCCACCCCAGCATTTGGAGAAAATATTTCTGAGATGTGGATTTGCTCATGAGCAATCAGCCAATTATTTACATTCAATATTTATTTATGAGGAAATCCGTTTAATTAATAGCAAGTATAGATTGATACGTCAAAATTACATACCCGATATACAATTATTTTGCTTCGTTCTAATACGTAAAAACAAATATGAACCAAATGGACGATTTGAATTTAGACATTTTATGAAATTACCAGTAATCGAAATTCGTAATTCAACTACAAGAGGCCAGCTGATGGACACCGTTCAACTACAAGAGGCCAGCTGGTGGACACCATTCAACTACAAGAGGCCAGTTGGTGGACACCGTTCAACTACAAGAGGCCAGCTGGTGGACACCCTGATTATTATCTATTATGTTACAGATACAGACACTAGGCCGCATCCCCCAGAAAGTGGGGTGGCCGACTGCAAGGCGCACCTCACACCCTCATACGCTCACACTCACACAACTTTGTGCTAAAGGGTCCGGCCGGTACCCCTTCAACATACACTCTGGGTCACGAGTGTAGTCCGAGGATCCGTCGTCAGCAGCAGGGCCCGACAGTTTTCACTGGTTCACCCCCGCCTCGTCATAATGGCCGGGCCCCCCTACCCACGACCATCACGACATCGGGATGCCAAGGGCGGGAAAGCACATCAGAGCAGCGTCAAAATCAACCATTCACAACCATTCTCCACTCACGCCTGTTCAATGCACGCTCTCTCACCACCTCCACATTCATGTCTCTTCTTCCCAACGCCTGCTTCAGACCATCCATCCACTATATCTATGTTGAGTGCTATTAATTAGTGTGGGGCTAGCAATTCCATTGGCTGCATTAGCATGGAAACAATTCCTCAGAATTCCTGGCAAATTGTTAGCATAATTGAAGACACAATGCATGACCTATTAAGTTAATTACAAACCAGTATCAGTTGTTCCGGCTGCATCACAGCTACAGGAAATAACTGTTAAGAACAGGCTTAGCGACTGTCTGAGATTAGCTCCCTACCAAGATGGGTTCTAACAACAGCTGGGAGTGGAATAGCTATCTATGTGCTAAAGCAAACAAAAAGTTATTTTGCCAGTGCAGGGTCACCTATGTATCTTTGTTTTATGGACGAGAAAGGCATTTGATTGTGTAAGCTATTGGACACAGTTCCAAAAACTTATTGGAAGATGGGAGCTAATTTAGTGAAGGATTAGTACCAGCAGCAAGAATGTGTATTGCGATGGGGAAGCTCAATATCAAATCCAGTCAGAAGACTAAAGGAAAGTCTAAGGGGGCCTCATTTCGTCTCGGAAGTTTCAATGTGTATGTAGACAAGTCTACACGACCGGAAACCTCATGGTCGTGTTGGGTGTCACATTGACGGCTGCTGTGTTAACGTGACTAGCTATGTTGACATCGTGGTTCTGCTGTCCCCAAATGTCGATGCTCTTCAATGATGTTAAATATATGAGAGTCTGGTAAATTTGCCCAGGTTTGTGAAATCACTAAACTAGAGGTTCCAGTATAGAACAGATAGAGTACCTGACATGACCATTCTGGAGTTTGTGGACAGTTTTCCTCAATTGTGGTATTTAATAACAAAATAATATGTGTGAAAAGTCTGATATCTCAAAACGACTTTGGAAATAAAATTCGGTTGGAAATCAGCATGTACGAAAATTCAAATTCTGCACATCGGATACTAAGCTGCAGTTAATTAAAATGTACTTTAATCCTATCTACTGCAACTCATTGCGATATAAATTAACGAGGGATGCTATGGGCAGACTGCGACTGGCACGCAATAACATGCAGGGGGTAGGTTTTCTAAGAAGAACGCGTGCTACCGCGGTATTAGTTGGATATGATGTTGATTGCCTGAAAGTAGGAGAAAAGGAAACAGCAACCAGGAATGAATTGAAAATTCTGAAGAAAAAAATTCTGGAGACCGTATGTGTGAATGGGATAATATTTTTCTGGAGGCCGTATGTGTGAATGGGTTATACGAACTATGCCCATTAAACGAAATGCGGGACAGGAAGATCCTGTTATTGATTAGAATGATACATAACTCCTAACTGCATTTCCACGTTGTAGGCCCATTGGTTGTGTGTGGATGTTAGGCTGCTATGCGAGCCTCAATATGCTCTCTGATGGATGTCTTCATACATAACCTCTCCAGCATTGTTGTTTATTTGACTTATTTTGGAAATGGTTGTCGTGTATTTCACGCTTGATTTGTGTGCACGTGTGTTCGTTTGGTGTGTAATTTGACTGTTTTGGCAGGGAAGTTTTTGTTATACTTGATTCTTTGTGACCGCTATTTTACCAGCGAGTGCTTTAATAAAGACATATATTATAGGTATATTACGTCAGTAGCGAAGACTTCCTTTGTCCGTCTTATTTTGTCACTCATGTCCTATAAGGGCACTCACAGATCACGAATATGTGAGTAGTTATGGTTTGGTTTGCATTGCTAAATTGCAAAGCAATTGGTATGAACCTGGCATTTTCCTCTGTCATGGGGTTATTTTCAATTAATGTTATAAACACACAAAACTTGTTAAAACTTACATAATACATTTGTTGGTTCCTATAAGATTGAGGCAACTTATTGGGAAAAATAATGAATGTCAGTTCACCCAATAAATGCAAAGAAAAGTGTCAATAACAAATTGAACATGACTGAAAATAAACAATATAACACTATTTGGATACATAGAAAAGTTTTGAGAATTCAATCAACATTAAATTTCAAAGGAGGTAAATTCAATCAGATGTTTCCTGATAAGCAATGTTTTTAGAGAACTAGTCACAAGGAGACCACAATTAATAACCTGAACGAGAAGATGGTTGAAAAATAAATTATAATTGTATAATGTTTTGTTCACATCCGTGATTCGTTTGGGTGTTGTTTGACTTTCCTTACAATTCTTTCGGGAAATTGACGCGGTAGATATTGTCGAGGATCACACAACAATACAAACTCAACTCTCATTAACTCATTAAAAATGCTCTGCTTTTTTACAACCCGAGTAGGCAAGTACACCCTATTATTATAACCGGACTCCGGTGGTAGATAGTTCGAAACAGAATAACCCGATCCCGTCACTTCCCTCAACTGACAACAAATCTAATACGTGCAGTGAAATAGTCAGTTTTTCGGTGAAAAAGAAACGAGGTACGCAACGTGTGACACCCGTTGGAAGACGATACCATTGATCTGAACATCAAAATATTAAGCAGTTGAGGCCCCGCACGTCTGACGCGCGAAGTACGGTCCTAACTGGCTAACAGTAGCCCAGGATCCTAACTGGCAAACCGTAGTCCAGGATCCTATCTGGCAAACAGTAGTCCAGGGTCCTAACTGGCAAACAGTAGTCCAGGATCTTAACTGGCAAACAGTAGTCCAGGATCCTAACTGGCAAACAGTAGTCCAGGATCCTAACTGGCAAACCGTAGTCCAGGATCCTAACTGGCAAACAGTAGTCCAGGGTCCTAACTGGCAAACAGTAGTCCAGGATCCTAACTGGCAAACCGTAGTCCAGGATCCTAACTGGCAAACAGTAGTCCAGGATCCTAACTGGCAAACCGTAGTCCAGGATCCTAACTGGCAAACAGTAGTCCAGGGTCCTAACTGGCAAACCGTAGTCCAGGATCCTAACTGGCAAACCGTAGTCCAGGATCCTAACTGGCAAACAGTAGTCCAGGATCCTAACTGGCAAACAGTAGTCCAGGAAAGTGATTCCATAGCATTTTGTGGTGTGTTGAGTATGGCAAAGATGTATGAAAGTGCATATCATAGGCAGATTACTCTGTCTCGTGACGTGGGAGTACCCAAAATCTTGAACCGACTTGTTTCCTCATATTCCCGTTCTGATAGAACGCCACATCTAAATTAATTTATCCGATGTCATTCAGCATAAATACGAACTGGGATTCTAGTAATCTTTTTTTCCCTAATTTTTTAAGTGTTTTTAAGAAATTGTTAGTGTATTATGTAATAAATTAATATTTCATTACAGAGATATACATAATATAAAATAATGAATTGAAACCGAATCTTGGATACGCGGAGAAAAGCATCGAATTATGTTATTATAAAATAGTACCTTGTTGTGGTCAGGAAGCCCTAGTCGGAAATAACCCGCTTCAACACCACTTTGTCGCATAGAAACTAAGAATAGTCGCGTTTATTTTAGGTAGCTGGTAGGTTAGGCAAAGGGAAACCTTTATTGCATATCAAAAACTTTCTCATTTGCTCGATATTCGCTGCCTCATCCATTTCCCTCAAATCAGCTCCGGCCATTCAAGTGCCTCTTCCATTCTCAATGTAAGGGGTATTAGCCCCAGCCTTAATATGCATGGTCTTGCCCTAATGGGAAAACTTTGGCAACTGTTCCTCTCTTGACTCAGATTCGCTCTCTCCCGACTGGATGGCTGGCACGCAGCCCCTCTTCAGCACTCCAATGCAGACGCTCGTACCTCAAACTTCGACTCCGGCATCATTTGCATACGTTAATGTCTTTTCTAAGTTTCATTTGCAGCCGAATGTCGTTTGGGATGGGCTACAGTGCTCTCCTTATGTAAAATATAATACAATAAAACCATCTAACATTTGAGCAAACATATTCCGCTGCGTCTGCGTTGAAACGTGTTACCATCATGCCTTAATTTTGCTTGTTCCTGTGAAATTCATAAAATAGTGAGCGAATACTTCTAGGGATAAAATACGCCGATAAACAGTGAGTCTGGTGATCTGTACAAGAAGATGACAGTAATTTAATTCCATACAATTTACTTTCATTTCACAGACAATTCAGTGGGCAACTCGGGTATGACGATATATTCAGGGAAAGACCAGATCAATATGAAATATATTCTGAATCGCACAAAAAAGTTCACCCTTCAGATGGTCGCTTTTAATTTAAAAATGCCGTATTCTGCTTGCGTTTTTAATGTGAACCAGGTTTGCGATCAACACAAAAATTTGAAGATGCAAAAAACAATGCGATCCACACTAAAAAATGTGGAGATGAGGAAACCAATGTTGGCTGTTGCAATGGCAGCTGGTGTTCAGATTTGATATTCTGTGTTAGAAAACATGGGCTTATTATAGAACTAAAAAATGGGGCTCAGCTTCTCGTTTTTTCAGTACTGGAGCAGTGATTCAAAATTGTCTGGGATTATCATTCAATGCCGAATCAGGGAATAAAAACTTTCTACTATCGCTAAATGTATTAGCAACTGTCAGTGCTAGTGTTGATAACGTTGTGTTTAAAACGCTTTTATCAGATTACTTGAAATTTATTGAGTGTTGAAGAGGCGAAGGAATTTTATTACGAACTCTTTTCTTATTGCTTAAGTTCTCTGTGTTAAGAGGGAGGTATTTTGTGAAGATGCAGATAATAAACTTTGCATTAGATTATATTTATAAGATTTCCAGGGAATGATGACATATGATACGTGGTGATGTTTATTGAAAGGATTCCGGATTGTTGGCCATTAAATATTTGTGAATGAAAATTATTTTGAACATATTCATGAATTAATGATGTTATTTAATTGATTTACACTTTCGGGCATTGTCCAAAGAATTTGTCAGATATGTTTAAAAAATATATAAACACTCAAATGAACATTATTGAACCTTGGCTCTGTTGGTTTGGTGAACGTACAACGGTCTAATAGCGATAACTTTTTAATCCTATCCTGCAATGAAAATGATGTCGGTGGAACAAATCTCGAAAAATTTAAGTGAAAATCTCTTTTCCACTATCTGAGTTTCCCATAAAAGATGAGCATGTTCTTTCCGCCAGCCAGTCAAAGACCTTAGAAGTCAAGCCTCCTATCAACCGCTAACTATGATCAAAACGAACGCATTTGGGTCCAATCTTTTCCTGAATGTTTGACAACCATTTGATGATGAGAGCACAATTAAGAACTGTACTGATTTATTCCTGATGTTTGAAGTTCATCAAATCTAACGATCACCGAAGATAAACCTTCATCCATATATTCCAGGACAAAATTTTTCAAAGTAGCAGCATCTAACTCAATATTCTAAATTGAATAAATGCATCGAATGTGTGAGCACAGGAGTCCATGTTTAAACTGAGGCTACATCAGCTTTCGTTCCTGATACAGTTTCCCCGGTTCTTTATGCATTCGCCCTGTTCCTCTCAGCTCCAGTGGAAGATTTTCTTGCCCGCTATAGTCTTTTCTGGACAATTTCCATGTCACTGCTGCATAAATAGAGATAAAAAGAGTTCGGGGACGAGGAGAAAAAAATCCAGAAACAGTGAACTTCCACGAGAACGTTCCTAGTATCTTTTGATTGAAAGCCGCGTTGTTTGCTGCACAGGTTGTCATCAACTCAACTTTAATGTTGGGCCTCTGTGTTTGCTGCACAGCCTGCTGACAGATCTTACTTTGATTGGTGCGCGTTGTTTGATGCATAGGTTGTCATCAACTCAACTTTGATGTTGGGCCTCTGTGTTTGCTGCACAGCCTGCTGGCAGATCTTACTTTGATTGGAAGCGCGTTGTTTGATGCATAGGTTGTCATCAACTCAACTTTGATGTTGGGCCTCTGTGTTTGCTGCACAGCCTGCTGGCAGATCTTACTTTGATTGGAAGCGCGTTGTTTGATGCATAGGTTGTCATCAACTCAACTTTGATGTTGGGCCTCTGTGTTTGCTGTACAGCCTGCTGACAGATCTTACTTTGATTGGTGCGCGTTGTTTGATGCATAGGTTGTCATCAACTCAACTTTGATGTTGGGCCTCTGTGTTTGCTGCACAGCCTGCTGGCAGAATTTCTTCTGATTGGTGCGCGTTGTTTGATGCATAGGTTGTCATCAACTCAACTTTGATGTTGGGCCTCTGTGTTTGCTGCACAGCTGCTGGCAGATCTTCCTCTGATTGGTGCGCTTTGTTTGATGCAGAGCAATCATATGCTCTACATTTGATAGGCTCTTCTTCTAAATAGAATTTTAATTTATAGAGGTATCGACTTCAAGTATATATAAGTGGGCAAATATTATGATGTAAGGAACTTTTTGGAAGCCCGAGCACAATCCAAGAAACTCCGGGTTTAGCTGCATTCACTTGAGGAACGGCAAAGGGCTATCTACAAAGTACCAGCAGAGGTATACTCAGATGAAAGGCGGAACAAAAGAAAGTATGTAATCTTGTAACTAAATTGGTGTCCTTGATATTTGTATCACTTTATTTTGAATTGTACATACAACCTAAAAAAAAATCTTATTGCAGCTGCCACAGTTCTTGAGACTTTTATTTTTTGTTGCCAGCACCACACTATTTCTCGAGTTTGCCTGATTTGCATTTCATCCATGAGTTTACTCGATCGTTAATGTGAATAGGAAAAGCTTACTTGGATTGCAAGTTGTCTATCTAACCGACTCTCCACCAATTTCCTGCCGCCCACGTGTCGATTCACCGCCGTCGCACTGCCGGCCCACCTAACACTGTCTCGAGGCGCACCCCCAAACCCAGATTCAAGTCATCGGTTGCGATGCGTGTGAGCCGAAAGTCTTGTCCACGGTGACAGCAACCAGGGAATGGTCAACTTTCGTCGCCGGCTTGGATCGCGGGGTGGCGTCACCACCATGACGGCGAGGCCTACGAGTTGGCTGCTCTGCAATACAATCATCCGTTGTAGGAAGCGGGGAACGCCTCCTCATGACCGCAAGCTTTGGAGGAGCAGGAAACAGGCCGGGTACCGCCACATCAGATCGATTTGTTTCTGCCATTGCACGGCAATCAGAAACAAAGCGTTAGCAACATCCACTATCGCCAGTCTATGGCAGTTCGTCAAACTTTTAATGGTCCGGTAATCATGGAATGCGTATAAAAGTTTGCAGATGTATCCGAGTACTGTTTAATTTAATACTAATGTCAAAACGTTAATGGAATATTGAAATAACTGAATCATTCCAATCATTCTAAGTAGTGTGTTTGGAACGCTGTACGATGTAATCGAAATATATTTCATGGTTGCGTGACTTAGCAGCTGAATAACTGAGTGACTGGATTGAACATTATGTGGCCGCATTATTTTTTGTCATATTTTATCTTGTTTGCTAAGTCAGTGTCCTGGCCGTTCACGCACTGCTGTTATGCCAGACATTTCTCCTTCTCCGAATATTGCTTAGTGCAGTTGCAGCAGGACTCATTTCCTCCTTGTTCTTGGATGTAGGCATGCCCCCACCCCCCTTTGCCTGCATATGACGCGGGGGCCTGTGAGGACACCCATAGCCTGGTTATGTTGAGGGGGGAGTATGATGACGGGTCCTGCCTGATTATGTTGAGGTTCAAACAGTAAGGAGTCATGATAGAGCAAACGTCGGTGATCTGACTTACTCTGCTAATTTTTCTTGAAATTATTGGTCCAATGTAATGCTTGCATCTGTCCCGACAAATTGTGAAAAGTACAAAGTAGAGGATGTCCTCCAATCAATGTCCATCGGTTGGTGCTTACTCCTCTACCCTAGTTTTGAGTTAATATCAAATTCACCTAAGGAGCAAATGTTGTCTTCAGAACAGCTCACGCTGACGAAGACTTGGTACGTATTATCAGTGTATTCTGATATTTCTGTTATTTTGTCATCATGTCATTATACCTAAATACATTTTAAATCCTTAAATCCTTAAATCCTTGTATGGTAAAGTCCCCTGCAAGTTATTGAAGGGTGGGGGGGGGTGAAGGGTGATGAAGCCCTGTATGGTTATAAGGAGGGGCGTTAGATACCAGGTTTCGAATAGAAACAGTTTCATGAGGACGAGCAATCAGCAAAACGAGGGTGATAAATGCGTTACATCGCATTAGTTTCGTACAGAGCGGGAGGTTGGCGATTACCTCGGTACTGGGGAAGGGGGGGACCACAATAAACAGGGCGATGGGAAACTGTGATAGAAACCGGACACGAACCGAAGCGCTCAAATAATTATGAAAAAACTATTTCAAGTGTTGGTAAGCAGAAGTAAGCACAAGCAGTTCATGTCTTCAGCAAGGCTATCAACATTTTTTCAACTGCGTGTGTACGATAAATCCTGTCGTATTCAAATCACTTATAACAGGAATGGGAATCATCGTTATCGCATTTACTGACCTAAAAGTGTGTAAACTACGTACTTGTTTCGGTTGGAATAACATTAATGGGTCAATGAAGTAATCGTACTTCATAGCCTTGACTTTATTTCCAAGAAACGAATTCGAAAAATATGGTATGTTATGTACCTCCGGACTTATATACCTCTGAAGAGTCTGTCTCTGATGAAGAGTCTGTGATGAAGAGTCTGTGAAGAGTTTGTCACTGATGAAGAGTCTGTGAAGAGTCTGTCTCTGATGAAGAGTCTGTGAAGAGTCTGTCTCTGATGAAGAGTCTGTGAAGAGTCTGTCTCTGATGAAGAGTCTGTGAAGAGTCTGGCTACGATGGAGAGTCTGTGATGAGTCTGTCTCTGATGAAGAGTCATTTATGTCGCTTACTGATTCAAATGCCTACGAAGACACTACTCTCGAGCTGAATAATACGTTATTTATATGTATCAGTCATGTAAGCCATGATTCAATTTGTATTTTTGGGCCTGGGCTCATTCCGTAAGTATATCATTATATCGTTTTACATCCCCTACGCAAAGCCACCAATTGAAAAATGTACATTGACTCTATCAACGGATTTGTAAAATGTTACATGATGCATGAAATA
>SDVV010007939.1:0-17482 GCA_016164225.1 Gammarus roeselii | reverse complement strand
TGTTGCGGGGACCGTTGGCAAGGCTGTGAGTGACGATGAGAAGACTGCTTTTGTGGGCCTAACTGAATGTTCCCTGTTGTTAAGAACAACTCTGTTGCCGGGACCGTTGGCAAGGCTGTGAGTGACGATGAGAAGACTGCTTTTGTGGGCCTAACTGAATGTTTCCTGTTGTTAGGAACAACTCTGTTGCGGGGACCGTTGGCAAGGCTGTGAGTGACGATGAGAAGACTGCTTTTGTGGGCCTAACTGAATGTTTCCTGTTGTTAGGAACAACTCTGTTGCGGGGACCGTTGGCAAGGCTGTGAGTGACGATGAGAAGACTGCTTTTGTGGGCCTAACTGAATGTTCCCTGTTGTTAAGAACAACTCTGTTGCGGGGACCGTTGGCAAGGCTGTGAGTGACGATGAGAAGACTGCTTTTGTGGGCCTAACTGAATGTTTGCTAATGTAATTATGCAAGAATGAAAAGGAATAAGCTAAATATAGCTTTAATTTTTTTATAGACGTTACACATCCTGCTACATACGTTATTTATTCATGCAGGGCTTGATGAGAACTTCACCCGTTTTATAGGGATATTATCATAATTATGAGCACAGATGACTTAAGACAGTTCAGGTGCACTCCAGCTTGGAAGTTTCACCACTTCAGTTTGGAAGGTTAGTCTTAGTACCTCACAATCTGTTATAATATTTTCAATTCGTGGTGTGTATAAAAATGATTTTAAAATCATCTTTGGGAACATCATTTTCGTGTCCCTCAAATCTTTGTCTGACCAAAGAGAAAAAAATCAACGAGCGTTTAATTTATTAAGAAAATATTTTTCGTGTTTGCATGTAACTTCAAATTTATTTTATTTTTTCAGCAAAAACATTAATGGCAAGATGGAGACGCCCAATAGATCCTCTCCATACCATTCTATACTCCTTATTACCTACTACCAGCTGTTTATCCGCTATTACCTACTATCAGCTGTTTACCCGCTATTGCTTCTTATTACCTACTACTAGCAGTTTACCCTCTATTACTCCTTATTATCTACAACCAGCTGTTTACCCGCTATTCCCTACTACCAGCTGTTTCCCGCTTTTACTTTTAGTATCTACTACCAGCTGTTTACCCGTTATTACTCTTTATTACTTACTACCAGCTGTTTACTTGCTATTACCTACTACCAGCTGTTTACCCGCTATTACCTACTACCGGCTGTTCACCCGTTATTACTTCTTATTACATACTACCAGCTGTTTTCTCGTTATCACCTTCTACCAGCTGATTACCCGCTATTACCTACTACCAGCTGTTACCGCTATTACCTCTAGCACCTACTATCAGCTGTCAACCCGTTATTACTCCTTAGCACCTACTACCAGCTGTTTACCCGCTATTACTCCTTATTACCTACTACCAGCTGTTTACTCGCTATTACCTAACACCAGCTGTTTACCCGCTATTTACTCAGCGTGTAGAGCTAGCAACGGTCAACTCTTCACTTGCCTCCTTCTTAGACAAAAGTTCACCCGACAATTATTATGTGCTCCCTGCTAAAAAAAACGATTTATTTTTAGTGTTTCAAATTACTGCCACGTTAATAAATGAATACTCTTCTACCGACTTACATTTATTGAAAACCAGCTTATGATGGCGCGAAAGGTAGTGCACTTTTACGGCCTCCAATCAGTGATCAGTGGCGACTTTAGCCACTGCGGGCACTCGCGCCAAATATGAATACGCTATCTCTGGCTTAGGCACGAATGTGTTTGTCTTCCATAAGACAAACATAAACTTTTATGAGTAGAATCCAGCTGGGTCCATTCCTGATGACGTCGAACGCTAACTCGTCAGCTTATCGCACTCTTCCGTGACCACTCTGGGGGTACGCTCTCTGAAGAAAGCTTAGGAGACATAAATTTTATTTCCTTCTTCTCAAAGATAGTCCACCTTTTTTTCACTCATTCAAAATTAGGTACACGTGCAGTGACATGTTGCTTGGGGGTATATCATTATGCACCATCAATGATGTGGGCTGAGATATAGGCAATTATCATAGTTATCTACTATCTATTCTGTCATTTCTTTACTCCCACGGGTGTAGAAATACAGCGTCGAAGGCTTGACCAGTGAACAACGAGTTCAAATTCTTTGCCCCAACTCGCACGTGCCTTTAACGACTCCTGACCTCACTAAATCATCAACGAACATAGCCACCCACACGGAAAAATACACTACGACCGATCACACATTTGTCAAGGAAATTCACTAATTCATTAATACTAAGAGGTCTCTATCAGAATACTACAAACAAAAATATTTCGAAAAAATTATATCGCGTATTAAATTAATAACATAATAATTCTTGTGGTTTCATTTTTCAGCAATGCATTTATTCAACCGAAAACTTTGATTTGTTATGCAAAAATCATCAGTTGGTATATTAGAACTGATCAAATTTAAACTTCATGAGTGATTCGGCAGTTCCTTTACGAATACTAAAACTTGAAACACACGACCAACTCCTTCGGCGGCTATCGTGTTTCGAACAAACCAATCTCGGGTCGTCTTCTGTCGGCAGTCACAACATTTCGATCAGCTGATCACGGAACAAACATCAATATGTTGGCACGAATTAACACGGATGTATATATGTTAATCCCCTCAAGCTGGCAAAAACAATACGGATCCCATCAATACAATTACAAACTTCAAATTTACTGAAAGCATAAACATTTCTTCATTCAATTAATACCCAATAGTAACCTCCTATGAACGTTTTCTTGCGTAACTTAATAATCCAGTTTGGTGAGGGTATACAGAACAAAAACCTAATATCATGGATTTTAGTGGGTTCAGAGAAATAGGACCTACAACCGATACGTTCTGCAAAGGAACAAAATGTTTCATAAAAAAATATCCTTAGATAACTATAACTCGAGAAATTAAACGAAATGCTACCGACCAAATGTGACACTTTGTACAATTATTAATAATGCTCTAAGTCACGTTTACTTACTAATTACTACCTGATTAACCGCTGATCCCGGGAATTGATGCAAAATCAACGACCTCTCCAATAAATTCCATTATCTGGAACGCTGAACCGACCTCAATTATTTGGGTACTTTTGAATCCTCATAAGTTTTTCGGCTCGACTGATTTTCTTCGTCCTCCGAATTAAGCGTACGTGGAGTTGCACATTTGAATGAAAAAATGTTCTGCTTAGCATCTATAAAGTAGAGGCCTAACCACAGAAGCTGCCTCGAGTCAATATCATCTATAAAGTAGAGGCCTAACCACAGAAGCTGCCTCGAGACAATATCATCTATAAAGCAGAGGCCTAACAACAGAGGCTGCCTCGAGACTATCAAATTTTTATCAAAAAAAATCGTCTGGTATGCATTTATCCATTGTCTAGTATGTATGTATTTCCATTCGGAAATGAAGAGCGGGTGATTGTTGACGACTATCGGCTAACCAATGGCCCACCGAAGACTGTCATCGCCGGCCATCGATGATCGCCTAACCAACGGTGATCGTCACTAACTAACGGCCGGCCATGAGCCCGCCTTAACTTCAGTCCGTGTATTGCTAAATTGGCACGTTTATGATGGTCTGCGCGGTTCGACTTAACTTGGGGAATTGGAGGGATCTTCTCAATGAAAATAACTTTCCGTGAGGAGATAGGAGGAGCTCCGCTGGATTAGGCCCTACTGTTAAAATCGTTAGTGTATAGAAAGTTACACACTAAACCTTGCAACCGAGTTCTGTTATTGCGATGTCGGATGAAAGTTTGCGACAGGAATTAAATTGTCTTAGATACAGATACAGACGCAGGGCCGAATACCAAAGATGGGGGTGGTCGATGGCAAGATGCACCTCACACTCTACTCGTGCACTCCCACACAGGCAAAACCTTTTTTTTAGAGCACACTTCGGTACTGGAGTGGTCTGAGATCAGTGTCAGCAGCAGTACCCAACAGTTTTCACTAATCAAACCTTGCTGCTGTAAGTTGCCGAGCCTTCACCCACCCTCGTCCATCTCATTTCTCAACGAGACGTCAAGAGCGAGAAAAACGCCTCAGAACCGCGCCCAAATTTATCCTTTCACAATCGTTCTCCACTCACGCCTATCCATTGCACGGTCTCTCTCAACCTCCCCACTAATGTTTATCCTCCCAGAAGCCTACTCATCAATCTTTCGACTGCCGATCCTCCACCCCTCAGCCACTGCACTTATCAAACCAGGAGCATTCCCTGCTTACTTCACCTCCACTGCCTCCTGCACCTCTTCCTTAGTAATGCCCGCAACAGTTCTGGCTTCCAAACCGAAATCCGTGCAAAACCACCTACAGGAACAATGTCAGCCTCTCTGATATCCTTGATATTCAACAACTCCTCGAAATACTACGCCCATCTGTTCCGTGCATCATCACCCTCGAACAAAATTCAGCCGTTGTCATCTTTCATCACCTCCTTCCTTGTCTCCCCATGCCTTACATTCTTCACATATTTCCTGAGCATTTCCTTGTCCTCCTTAAAATTCTCGCACTACTGGACACTACAAATTCTCGCAAACATGGACACTACATCAGTGTCCATGTTTGCTCTCCTCACCACACGTTTCACCTCTTTCATCTTCTCGCTGTTTTAAACGTAGGCAACCACCGACTTTCCTAGCATCCAAACCGTAAGAGCGCTTCTCTTCTGCGCCACCGTCAACTTAACTGCATCATTCCAACAATCTCGTCCTTTCCTCCTACACCCACCCGCACGTTGCACACAGCACACATTTCTCGCACATCTCAACACCGCATCTTAGATCTTTTTTCGTTCTTTCTCAACATTCCCCATGCTTTGCTCTCTCACAGTTTCTATTATTTGTCAACGCCTGCTGAAACTACACAGCTCTGCTTGACATATGATTCACATACCTCCGATTCCTTTCTTCCTCGTCCCCCTCTCTTGTTCCATTCCGCCCCTGCTCCACTATCAATCATCCTTCCACTATTCCTCCACCCTTCCTTCACACCCGCTCACCTTCCCTCCACTCTACTCGAAATCAACACAAAATGTATCAGCGCTTAATCCCTCACTAAGCCACGGGCCATCTTTGTCCATGTTTCCTTGTGGACAATTCCCTTGTTGAGCTAGCTAGTTCCACCATCAGCCAACGCACCATACAAAAACCTCTCAGGTTTTCCTTACTCAAAATGGCTTACCTCCCTCCCGCATTCTCCACCACTACGTTTTTAACTCTCGCATGAAGTTCATCTTGTACCTTCACGTTTTATTGACCTCCAAAACTCTCAATACACTCACTCGAATAATAAAATAATGCTCCCTCTCCTCCTCACTCTTCTTGCTACTTGGAAAATAAGCCCTCACAAAAGCCCATATTAACATACAAAACTTTACCTTCCCCACATTAATCTAGAGGACACTTCCTTCCACTCCGTATTGCAATTAGCCAACCGATCCGACAATAACAGAACCGCACCTTCTCGTACCCAACCCATTTTCAAACTCATGCCCGCCCCTACCTTTCCATTTCGTTTCACTCAGCGCCATCGCAAGAGACTTCCTCCTCACAAACATCCCAACAACCTTTATTCTCTTTACTTTATCCATTCTACAACCACGCATCTTTAGCGATACTAACTACGGGGCTCCTTGGAGAGACTTGGGTCTATCTTCTCTTTGCTCATCTTGCCGTCTCAGAGGAAGGATAATATGGAGGAGGAGATCCCAAGTCGCCTTGCTCCGACCCCATGCGTCACCTCTTACTGCATTTTTCCCTGTCACAAATAAAAATGTTCCTGGACTTTCCAAGTTTGCAATACCCTGCTCTCGAGAGCCAATGCTTGTGGAGAAGTTCAGGTATTTTACTATTACGTAAAATGCGACCTCATTATTGGTGCGGTGTAGACCCAATTAAAAAGGTGTAGGCGATAGAACAAATATCTTTATTTGTCTTCGGGGTTCTCCAAATCATAAAAGATATGCTCCATAGAACGCTATTTTTATGCCCATGAAGACAAAGTAGTTCATCGATACGACTCTAGAATCAAAGTTCGGTGAAGTCTATGATTGTACCTATTATATAGGGCTAAGTTTGTTTGCGTGTCGTGTATAAGAGGAATGAAGGTGCGCCTTGCAGTCGGGGGATTCGGCCAAGTGTTTGTATCTGTATATGCAAAAAACTTATCTTAACAATATGAACCTCACCTAAATGTTGTTGATAAACATGCAGACAAGGTTGACAGTGACGATTTTCATTGGAAGTTGAAGAATTGCATCTACAATACTGCAGTATTTTCAAGCTCATGATTTAAGTGATAAAATCTCATCGAGTATACGATGTGTTGCCGTACGTACGTTATGATGAACCTTAAATACATGATTTAGTGATCTAGGCCAAAATGTGGATGATAATTTCATTGTCCATTTGATGGTTGCACGTTTCCTTCATGATTCCGATTCATTATTCTGATAGTTCCCTTGAATTATGTTATTGATATCTCCGTCAAATCTCAATGTATTTCAAGAAAGCGGTTCTGATGCCGCCTCAACTCAGCCTGGCCCGAGCGGCATCTCTGATGTCTCAAGGCTCTGGAGACCAGGCAATCAGGCCTGGCACGACCCGACTCACGCTCAGTAAAGCTTTAAGCTGAGCAAAACTCGGCTGCGAGGAAACAACAGTTGGATTAGCCCGAATAACTCTAAGTGAGGCATAACGTATTAGTCTATTTTTGTTGTTTCATTTTCCTACGGAGAGAAAAGAAGGATTAGGGAAGAGTTTGGAATCATTTGATTAAGTGAACGATTAGCAGAGGCGTGCCTGTCGAGCTCCTAAATCATTACACGAGAATGTGCTGTTCATGGGATTTGAACTCCATTCTTTTCACAAAACATTGCTTCTTATTAATTTAATGATTGATTGAGTATATAATACTCTCTTAAAAGAAGTGCACGTCTTACTCAAGGAATATTATGCTCGTATACACAAACGAGTATTTTTTCACTGCGTTTCAAAGTATGAGGCAGTTGAATTAAGTCTATTTTTTTCTATAGACTACTTAACGGAATTGATCCACATTGTGGACGAATATTGCTAGTATTATTTGACATGATAGGCCAGCACCAATAACCCTCTCACGACTTCCAATATTGGAAGTATTATTTGACATGATAGGCCAGCTCCAATAACACTCTCTCGACTTCCAATATTGGTAGTATTGTTGGACATAATAGGCCAGCACCAATAACACTCTCACGACTTCCGATATTGGTAGTATTATTTGAGATGATAGACCAGCACCAATAACAGTTTCTCGACTTCCAATATTGGTAGTTTTATTTTACATGATAGGCCAGCACCAAAAACACTCGCACAACATTCAATATTGGTAGTATTATTTGACATGATAGGCCAGCACCAATAACACTCACGCGACTTCCAATATAGGTAGTATTATTTGACATGATAAACCAGCATTAATAACACTCCCACGACGACCAATATAGGTAGTATTATTTGACATGATAGGCCAGCACCAATAACACTCTCACAACTTCCAATATTGGTAGTATTATTTGACATGATAGACCAGCACCAATAACACTCTCACGACTTCCAATATTGTTATTATTATTTGACATGATAGGCCATCATCAATAAAACTCTCACGACGTTCAATATTGGTAGTATTATTCAGCATGATAGGCCAGCACCAAAAACACTCTCACGACATCCAATATTGGAAGTATTGTTTTACATGATAGGCCAGCACCAGTAACACTCTCACGACGTCCAATATTGGTATTATTATTTGACATGATAGGCCAGCACCAAGAGCACTCTCACATCGTCCAATATTGGTGGTATTATTCGACATGACAGGCCAGCACCAATAAAACTCTCACGTTTTCCAATATTGGTGGTAATATTTGACATTAAAGGCCAGCACCAATAACACTCCCACGACGTCCAATATTGGTAGTGTTATTTGGCATGATAGGCCAGCACCAATGGCACTCTCACGACGTCCAATATTGGTAGTATTATGTGACATGACAGGCTAGCACCAATAGCACTCTCACGACGTCCAACATTGGTAGTATTATATGACATGATAGGCCAGCACCAAGAGCACTCTCACATCGTCCAATATTGGTAGGTTTATATGACATGATAGGCATGCACCAATAGCACTCTCACGACGTCCAATATTGGTAGTATTATTTGACATGATAGGCCAGCACCAATAGCACTCTCGCGACGTCCAATATTGGTAGTATTATATGACCTGATAGGCCAGCATTAATTGCACTTGCACGACGTTAAAATTGGTAATATTCTATGACATGATAGGCCAGCACCAATAGCACTCTCACGACGTCCAATATTGGTAGTATTATATGACTTTGATAGGCCAGCACCAATAACTCTCTCTCGACTTCCAATATTGGTAGTTTTATTTTACATGATAGGCCAGCACCAAAATCACTCTCACAACATTCAATATTGGTAGTATTATTTGACATGATAGGCCAGCACCAATAACACTCACGCGACTTCCAATATTGGTAGTATTATTTGACATGATAGACCAGTATTAATAACACTCCCACGACGACCAATATAGGTAGTATTATTTGACATGATAGGCCAGCACCGAAACACTCTCACAACTTCCAATATTGGTAGTATTATTTGACATGATAGGCCAGCAACAATAACACTCTCACGACTTCCAATATTGTTATTATTATTTGACATGATAGGCCATCATCAATAACACTCTCACGACGTTCAATATTGGTAGTATTATTTAGCATGATAGGCCAACACCAATAAAACTCTCACGTTTTCCAATATTGATGGTAATATTTGATATTAAAGGCCAGCACCAATAACACTCCCACGACGTCCAATACTGGTAGTGTTATTTGACATGATAGGCCAACAACAATAACACTCTCACGACGTCCAATATTGGTAGGTTTATATGACATGATAGGCATGCACCAATAGCACTCTCACGACGTCCAATATTGGTAGTATTATTTGACATGATAGGCCAACACCAATAACACTCTCACGACATCCAATACTGGTAGTGTTATTTGACATGATAGGCCAGTGCCAATAGCACTCGCACGACGTCCAATATTGGTAGTATTATTTGACATGATAGGCCAGCACCAATAACACTCTCACGACGTCCAATACTGGTAGTGTTATTTGACATGATAGGCCAGCACCAATAGCACTCTCACGACGTCCAATATTGGTAGTATTATATGACATGATTGGCCAGCATCAATAGCACTCTCACGACGTCTAATATGGGTAGTATTATATGACATGATAGGCCAGCACCAATATCACTCTCACGACGTCAAATATTGGTAGTATTATATGACATGATAGGCCAGCACCAATAGCACTCTCACGACGTCCAATATTGGTAGTATTATATGACATGATAGGCCAGCACCAAGAGCACTCTCACGACGTCCAATATTGGTAGGTTTATATGACATGATAGGCATGCACCAATAGCACTCTCACGACGTCCAATATTGGTAGTATTATTTGACATGATAGGTCAACACCAATAACACTCTCACGACATCCAATATTGGAAGTATTATTTTACATGATAGGCCAGCACCAGTAACACTCTCACGACATCCAATATTGGTAGTATTATTTGACATGATAGGCCAGCACCAATAACACTCTCACAACATCCAATATTGGTAGTATTATTTGACATGACAGGCCAGCACCAATAAAACTCTCACGTTTTCCGATATTGGTGGTAATATTTGACATTAAAGGCCAGCACCAATAACACTCCCATGACGTCCAATATTGGTAGTGTTATTTGGCATGATAGGCCAGTACTAATAACACTCACACGACGTCCAATATTGGTAGTATTAAATGACATGATAGGCCAGCACCTATAGCACTCTCACGACGTCCAACATTGGTAGTATTATATGACATGATAGGCCAGCACCAAGAGCACTCTCACGACATCCAATATTGGTAGGTTTATATGACATGATAGGCATGCACCAATAGCACTCTCACGACGTCCAATATTGGTAGTATTATTTGACATGATAGGCCAGCACCGATAGCACTCTCGCGACGTCCAATATAGGTAGTATTATATGACCTGATAGGCCATCATTAATAGCACTCTCACGACGTTAATATTGGTAGTATTCTATGACATGATAGGCCAGCATCAATAGCACTCTCACGACGTCCAATATTTCTAGTATTATATGACATGATAGGCCAGCACCAATAGCACTCTCACGACGTCCAATATTGGTAGTATTATATGACATGACAGGCCAGCACCAATAGCACTCTCACGACGTCCAAAATTGGTAGTATTATATGACATGATAGGCCAGCACCAATAGCACTCTCACGACGTCCAATATTGGTAGTATTATATGAGATGATAGGCTAGCACCAATAGCTCTCTCATGACGTCCAATATTGGTAGTATTTTTTGACATTATAGGCCAGCACCAATAGCCCTCTAACGACGTCCAATGTTGTTAGTATTATTTGACATGATAGGCCAGCACCAATAACACTCTCATGACGTCCAATATTAGTAGCATTATTTGACAAGATAGGCCAGCACCAATAACACTCTCACGACGTTCAATACTGGTAGTGTTATTTGACATGATAGGCCAGCGCCAATAGCACTCGCACAACGTCCAATATTGGTAGTATTATATGACATGATAGGCCAGCACCAGTAGCACTCTCACGACGTCCAATACTGGTAGTATTATATGACATGATAGGCCAGCACCAATAGCACTCTCACGACGTCCAATATGGGTAGTATTATATGACTTGTTAGGCCATCATCAATAACACTCTCACGACGTCCAATATTGGTAATATTATTTGACATGATAGGCCAGCACCAATAGCACTCTCACGACTTCCAATCAAACGACAGCGCTTAAAGCAGATGTGGGACAGTTCAACGCTTCACAATGTTAGGAAAGGCAGTCAGAAGTCATGTGATGATAAGCTAAGAGAATATAAAATCCCAATTTATTGTAAAAAATAACGTACATTGCAATAATGAATTTACTTTAGAAAATATATGCGATAACAAGAAAACAGGCAACGAAATAGGATCAACATTTGTGCCCTCAATATATCTAGTTATAATGGCTCATTTGTCAATCTTGTTTTCAACTGCACATATATTAGAAATGCTTGCATTAATATCACAATGAGTGCATAACTTGTTTTGTGTCTATAATGATACATACAGATACAGACACTAGGCCGAATCCCCCAGAAAGAGGAGTGACCGATGGCAAGACGCACCTCGCACCCTCAGACGCTCTCACTCACACAACTTACCCTTTTGTGCAAAAGTGTCCGGCCGGTAGCCCCGCAACACACAATCTGGGTCACGAGTGCGATCCGTGGATCCGTTGTCAGCAGGAGGGCCCGACAGCTTTCCCTGGTTTACCCCCGCCGCATCATGATAATGCCCCCCCCCCACACGACCATCCGAACAGCGGGATGCCTAGGGCGGGAAAGCAAATCAAAGCAGCGTCAAAATCAACCATTCACAACCATTTTCCACTCACGCCTGTTCCTTGCACGCTCTCTCGCTACTTCCACATTCATGTCTCTCCTTCCTAACGCCTGCTTCACACCATCCATCCACTCAAGCTTCGGTCTACCTCTAGGCCTGCGACCACTCGCCTCCGCCTTCACACCCTTTTTACCAATCTTTCTTCGTCCATCCGCACCATGTGCCCGAACTATCTAAGAACACGCGAATAAACTTTGTCCTCCAATTTTTTTACCAACCCCGTTCTTATTCGTAGCACGTCGTTGGTGATCCAGTCTCTCAGCGTCACTCCAGCCATGCTTCTCAAACATTTCATCTCGAAAACATTCAACCTTCTTCTCTCCTCTGCTCTCACCCCCCAAGTCTCAGCTCAGTAGAGCGTAGTTGGGACAACAACACCCTCATACAACCCTTTCTTTGCTTCCATCCCCAACGTCCTACAGCTCATTACACTCTTCAGTGCACCCAACACTTTACACCCCTCCTTCACTCGCGCTTTCACTTCAGTTTCCACTACGTCAGTCACCTCCACATGGGAGTCCAAATACATAAAACACTGAATTTCCTCCAACAGCTCTCCGTTTAGGAGGACACTAATTTTGCTCGCATCCACAGTCCTCAAGCATCTCCTTACTTTACTTTTACCCACGTTCACTCGAAGCTTCCTCCTCTCACACACTCTACCGAATTCAGACACTAGCCTACATAGCTTCTTCTCTGAATCCAACACCAGCGACGCATCATCCACAAATATCACCTGGCTCAACTGCCAGCTCCGTCCATCCGCTCCCAACAGCTTCAAGCCACGACCCAGTACACTAGCGTTCATCTCCCTGGCCACTCCATCCGTATAGAGATTGAACAGCCATGGAGACATCACGCAGCCTTGTCTCAGTCCCACTTTCACTATGAACCAATCACTCACATCGCTTCCCACTCTGACACATGCTCGGCTGCCAACATAAAAGCTCTGCACCGCTTTCAACAAATATCCGCCCGCTCCATACAAACGCAACACCCTCCATAGCGCTTCCTCGTCACTCCTGTCGTATGCCTTTTCCTGATCCATGAAGGCCCAGAACACATCCTTTCTCTTTGCAAGGTACTTCCCACAGACCTGTCTCACGGCCAAATTGTGATCGGCCCGACCTCTATCACTCCTAAAGCTACATTATTCCTCCCCAACTGAACAGTCCGCACAGTCTCTAATCCTTTTGATTAGCACTCTCCCGTACAACTTACCAACCACACATAACAGACAGATACCTCTCGAGTTGCAACATTCGGTACCACGGTACCACGCCCGCCACAGAACACAAGTTCAGTAGCCTCACCAACCATTCGACAATAGTATTCCACCCTTTTTCAGGCACTCGGCCGCAACGCCATCCAAGCCAGAGGCTTTCCCTGCTTTCATCACCTCCACCGTCTCCTGCACCTCTTCCCTAGCAATATCCACCACAAGTCTTTCTACCAAAAGAAGCGTTCGAACACCACCACCCACAGCAACAATGTCAGTCTCTCTGTCATCCTCGGCATTCAACGACTCATATACTCGGCCCACCTCTTCCGTACATCACCACTTTCCAACAACAACTGGCCATTTTCATCTTTCACCACCTTCTCCTTTCCGGTCTTTCCCTTTCTCACCCTCTTCACCTTTTCCAGAACATCTTTTTGTTCTCCTCAAAATTTTGGCACAACCGTCTATCCCACCTAGCATCAGCGTCCCTTTCAGCATTCCTCACCATCCGCTTCACTTCGTTTCTCATCTCTTTGTAGCTTTCATAAGCCACCACCGACTTCACCTGCAACCACTCCTCAAACGTTCCTCATATTTTTACTCCACATCTCTCAGGTCCTGTTCTCTCACGTTGTCATATTCCTTACTCAACGCCTGATGGAACTCCTCAGCTCTGCTTCTCAAATTCAGTTCACTCACTTTCACTTCCTCCTCGCACTCTTTTGTTGCCCTTCCACCTCTGCTCCACTCTTAACCTCCTCCCACCAGCAGATGATCAGACACTCCTCCACCCTCCCTTCTCAGCACCCGCACATTCAGGGCACACTTACACTACAGGGTAATACGGATAATTTAATACGTGACGTCAGAATCACGTGGTCTGACGTCATGGCCCTGCCCTGCCTACCCGTGACATCACTAGAGCAACACAGCGAATATTGGCATATCCAGGCTAGTCATTTTAGGCTCGAAATTTTAGGGTATTCAAGTAGTTTAATTTTATTTAATATATTTAAACAAGCCATCATCTTGAAAAACAGATCTCCAATATTTTTATATTGGTCACAATTTTTGAGCAAACACTAAACAAATTGATTTGAACAAAGCAGTTTATGAAGGTAAGAAAACGGGTTTCCTCTGATGACTGAAACGACAAGATGAAACGTTGTTTACTTTTCGTGTGTAATTCTCGGGTAAATACTTTGTTGATGTATTTTTTGTACATCGGACTGTGGAAATATTGTGAATCTATGAAGATCAGAGAGATATTTTGACGAAACCCAGTATAATATTCTTTAATCGAGGTATAAATCTGGAAGCAAGGTGTTTTCATGCGTTTTTCAAAGTAACTCTCATCAAAATGAGCCGAACACATTTGCGCGCTGTTCAAATTAAAGGCATCCTGACGGCCTGTAGCCAGCAGCCACCGTTTCCTCATGGCGTCTGATTTAGGAAACGTAATAAGCTGAACTTTTTATTTCGATAGACAACCTCGTTTCTCACAACCGTGCACTGCACAGCATGAAATAAAGAAACTAGTCGCTTTAAGAGTTTAAGTCACAAATAAATGGCAAAACACCGACTGGCCGTTTTGGCACCAGTGACACCAAACAAGCGATTACGCGGAGGCTGCCATTGGTAAAAATCGTGGTAATAAAATTACCAGCATAATTAGCAGCAGGTGATAATTTATCCGGTTTAAACTGTAGTGTTAGTGTATCCTGCGCACGTCCAGCAGCCTTTCAGCCCCTTTCCTCGAAATCAACCCAAAATCCATCAGCGTTCTCTCAACCACTGCACCATAGGCCATCTTACCCATGTTTACTTGTGGATATCTCGCTTCTTGAACAAGCTGTTTCCGACCACTAACTTCTGCTCCATACACAAACCTATTAGGTTATCTCCACAGTCATTTCTATTGGGAACGCCATACCTGCCTATCACATTCTCCACCACTACATCTCCAACTCTCGCATTAAGGTCACCCAGTACAACCACATTGAATTGACCTCCAAAACTCTCAATGCACTCACTCAGGTCAGTCCAAAATTGCTCCCTCTCCTCTTCACTCTTCTTGCTACCCGGACTGTATACACTCACAAATACCCATCTTTCTACGCCTAACTTAACTTTTACCCACATCAATCTTGAGGACACCTCCTTCCACTCAGTAACGCTCTAGCTAACCGATCATTAAATATCAACACCACACCTTCTTGTGCTCAGCCTTCCACCACTCAAGGCTTTCTTCCACTTACCACACCAAGCTACCATTCGCCCTTACCTTTCAACTCCGTCTCACTCAGCGCCAACACATCAAACTTCCTCCTCACAAACATCTCGTCAATCTCTTTCCTCTTTACTTCTGTTGTACTACAGTCACGCACATTCATCAACCCTAACAATAGGGTCCGCCCCCCGTTTCATCTTGCCGTCTTTGAGGAAGGGTTTAACAGTGAACGAGATTCCTAGCCCCTTCGCTCCGCCCCTTTTAGTCGCCTTTTACGACACGCAGGAGTTACGGTAGCACGGTTTTACTCCCGGCTACGGGGCGTGACTATTATCACCTGTTAAAATTTTAATTTATTTGAAATTTGCTATTCGGTTCTGTGCATCATTTGTTCATGAATGCTTCAAATTGTTCAACCTAAAACTGCTTCATCGACTAAGCCTCTGATTCTTAAATCCAACAATTCGTTCCTTTGTTATCTTGACAGTGTGACGCATTAGGGAGGACCTTTCATGGTGTGTCATTTGTACGTGGTTTAATACCAACTTGTATTGTGAAATCATCTGATTGTCATCTCCATTAAATAATGGGCACAATAAGTAATGCAGATGTAATAGAGGAAGAGGCAGTCACGCAACATGGTGCTCTGGGACTTCCTCTATGGTCCTTCAGACTCGCTGTGTTGTGAGGAGTCTATGATGCTCAACATGGCCTAGTTGGCCTAGGACTTCCACTATGGTCCTCCAGACTCGCTGTGTAGCGAGGAGCCTATGATGCTCGGCATGGCCTAGTTGGTCTGGGACTTCCTTAATGGCCCTTCAAACTCGCTGTGAAGTGAGGAGTCTATGATGCTTGACATGGCCTAGTTGGACTAGGACTTCCTTAATAGTCCATCAGACTCACAGTTTAGTGAGGAATCTATGATGTTCGCCATGGCCTAGTTGGCCTAGGACTTCCTTACTGGTCATTCAGAATCGCTGTGTAGTGAGGAGTCTATGATGCTCGACATGACCTAGTTGGCCTAGGACTTCTTTAATGGTCCATCAGACTCGCTGTGTAGTGAGGAGTCTATGATGCTCGACATGGCCTAGTTGACCTAAGACATCCTTAATGTTCAATGAGACCTGCTGTGCAGTGAAGCGTCTATGATGCTCGACATGACCTAGTTGGCCTAAGCCTTCCTTAATGGTCCATCAGACTCGCTGTGTAGTGAGGAGTCTATGATGCTCGGCATGGCCTAGTTGGCCTAGGACTTCCTTAATAGCCCATCAGACTCGCTGTGTAGTGAGGAGTCTATGATGCTCAACATGGCTTAGTTGACCTAGGACTTCCTTAATGGTCCATCAGACTCGCTGTGTAGTGAGGAGTCTATGATGCTCGACATGGCCTAGTTGGCCTAGGACTTCCTCTATGGTCCTCCAGACTCGCTGTATAGTGAGGAGTCTATGATGCTCGACATGGCCTAGTTGGCCTAGGACTTCCTTTATGGTCCATAAGACTCGCTGTGTAGTGAGGAGTCTATGATGCTCGACATGACCTAGTTAGCCCAGGACTTTCCCAATGGTCCATCAGACTCGCTGTGTAGTGAGGAGTCTATGATGCTCGACATGGCCTAGTTGGCCTAGGACTTCCTTAATGGTCCATCAGACTTGCTGTGTAGTGAGGAGTCTATGATGCTCGACATGGCCTAGTTGGCCTAGGACTTCCTTAATGGTCCATCAGACTCGCTGTGTAGTGAGGAGTCTATGATGCTCGACATGGCCTAGTTGGCCTAGGACTTCCTTATTGGTCCAAAGGACTCGCTGTGTATTGAGGAGTCTATATTGCTTGACATGGCCTAGTTGACCAAGGACTTCCTTAATGGTCCATCAGACTCGTTGTGTAATGAGGAGTCTATGATGCTCGACATGACCTAGTTGGTCTAGGACTTCCTTAATGGTCCATCAGACTCGCTGTGTAGTGCGGCGTCTATGATGCTCGACATGACCTAGTTGACCTAGAATTTCCTTAATGGTCTATCAGACTCGCTGTATAGTGAGGAGTCTATGATGCTCGACTTGGCCTAGTTGGCCTAGGACTTCTTTAATGGTCCATCAGACTCGCTGTGAAGTGAGGCGTCTATGATGCTCGACATGGCCTAGTTGGCCTAGGACTTCATTAAGGGTCCTCCAGATTCGCTGTGTAGTGAAGAGTCTATGATGCTCGACATGGCCTAGTTGGCCTAGGACTTCCCCTATGGTCCTCCAGACTCGCTGTGTATTGAGGAGTCTATGATGCTCGACATGGCCTAGTTGGCCTAGGGCTTCATCTATGGTCCTCCAGACTCGCTGTGTAGTGAGGAGTCTATGATGCTCGACATGGCCTAGTT
>SDVV010007938.1:0-17482 GCA_016164225.1 Gammarus roeselii | reverse complement strand
TATATTACTCTCTCGACTTCAAATATTCATTTTTCAGGAGAAAATCAGCTTAACGTGATATTGACAGTTGATGTATTCACTCCTTAATCCATCATGATGACAGTTTTCGACGCGTTGGTTCTCGCGTGCCATGTGTGGTCGGATTATCATCTGAAATAGCATCAAAGCTCCGGTGAACTATGAGAGAGAGGGCATTGATGGCAGCCTAGGTGCGAGGGGAGAGCAGGTCTGGAGTGATGGTAGAGTTGAGTTGAGAAAATATAAATTCCTGTGTTATTGGTGATATGTTATTCGATGCTTGTGGTCGGCAGTATTGCGGTGCAAGCGCAATACTCGTGATCAAAAGCCGGTCGCAGAGGGTAACTCATTGAGATTGTTTAGTAAACTGATTCGTGATCAGTTGTCCGTAGAATAAGCGTAGATCGTGAGTCTGCATAGACCGTTCCAATAAGTGGTGTAGTGTTCACTGAGACGCTCTTTCGGCACTAGCTGTGCAGTGAGCGGCTAGTGAGCCATGGGAGGAAATGATATGGGCGTGGAAGGTGGCACCGGCAAAGAGAAGTGGGTCGGGTGCTCATTTTTACTTAAAATGGGGAACTAGAAATAGCAGAGTAGGCATTATAAAGTAGGATCAGCGAACTGGAAAAGACAATTCCACTGAGAAGATCGCTGATCAATTATTGGGCTTCGGAGGGAAGCTGCAATCAAGTGCAGGGCTGAGGTCAATGTTTTCTGCTTTGTTGTTCAATTCTTGCTTCTGCAGAGTGAACATTTACGTTTATGAGCAAGCACACTTCGTGCAGTCACCCGTGCCAGAGGTGCGGCATGGCATTTTGGTCGGAGAGGGAGTCTCACGAGGGAGTTCATTTGTTGATGTGTGTACCCTGGGATAAGACGAGTAGTAGGAGTTTATCTTGTCAATTAATGTGACAAGAAACATTCTATCAACACAAGTAATAAAACTATTAGTGAGTAAGTTGTTTAAGAAACTATTTGTTGCTGTACCATGCTATATTTTACAATAACAATCTATTTAGTGTGCCCGCAAAGAAAAAGATAATTAACATTTACAAATGTGTATATACAATACCGATGGCATAGCTGTCAATGTACGGACCGATCAATTGAACTTGATGGCGAAAGCTGCACTTTTGAATCGTTTCTTTTTGATTGCCGCATAAACTGCGGTGATATCATATCAGGGAAATGACTGTTCAATTTATAAAAAAAATAAACACGGTAATTAATATCGAGTTAATTACCTCATAGAAAAGGTGTTTACTTAAATACACAAACACTGATGGATTGTTTTCGTAATTTGGTGTTTAGAAAACTTAATAATTCCTACCCATAGATGAAATCTACAAAAAATCATCTCTCGTGGCATTCAATTCATCAATATTCTCCTGTGATGTACATTCGCTCAGTGGTTGCGCTGGTTGCTGGACAGAGCGGCTGGAAGACGTGAGATTGCAATGCGTTTCGTGACAGGTTACGAAACACCGCAATTAAAAATATAACCTCCACAGTGTTTAAATAATAAAGTAGTTATGAACAGCCACTACAGTGTTTAAATCATACAGTGGTGAATAACTCGTTTGTTTGATTGTCCTGATGCCTCTGCCCCACACTTGTCTGCACTTAGGCACCTTCCAGGGAACATTGTATCCGTTATTACCCTGTTTCCAGGGGACATTGTATCCGTCATTACCCTGTTGCCGGGGCGGTTCCAGGGTTTATGCCCTCCTCCGGTAGCTCTTTGTAACAGGAATAGTGCATTAAATATCAATAATTATTTCCTTCGAATTGGGCAATGAAAATTCCCAAATGACATCTATTCAAGTTAACACTTTTCTGGAAGCAGACGATGCAGTCTCTTTGAAATAAACGACCGCTTTCATGCAAATTACAATTCAGTTAACAAGACGCTTGAATAGAACTTGTGGTTACATGAATGCAATAGTTCAGTGTCGTCATTTGAAACACGAATAATTGCCGTCATTTAGCAGGGATTTGCCAAGCTTGTATATATTTTTATTTACTCCTATCACTTACGTTGTTATGATAATACAAGAATTAGTGTTCAAGGATGAAAAGAAATTTATGCGAATACAGAAATGTAATATGTTTGCTGGAATAGAGGAATAAGAAAAACCGGGAGTGTGGTCATGAAAAGGCATTTCTCCCTCAGTACCTGACGTTTGCTGTGATGTTTTTAAAATCCTATCCTCCTAACGATGAACAATATACAAATAATGCTGCATCAAAATAAGTCAACATTTGTAATAATTTTAATTTGCGTATCCTGCAATTGGATGTTCAAGGTCGTGCATCAACAAATTCGTCGTTTACCACAGAAGAAGATTATTCCAACTGGCGTTGCAGCTTCGGTTGCTACCTTCTGACTTCATGGCCTCCAAGGCGTGCTTTCTCAGTCGTTATTTAGAGACGGATTTTCACTGGGTAATCGACTGAGCTGTAAAGAGGAATAACTGCAAAAGGAATTGCCTTTGTAAGTAGCGCACTCTTTATCTCAACCGTTGTCCCAATGAAATGCAGGCAATAAACAAAAAGAGGGACTGAGATATCTCTTCCACGAGAGCGACGGCAGGTGCCCTCATACACCGGCATGACGTGATAGCCTCTGTTGTTGGAGCGGTGACTGTCTGTAATTGCAAGGGATGTGACAACGAGTCCATAAGCATTGGAATTTGTCCCGTTTGTTCTTGATGTTGAAGTTATATTCAACAGTTTACTATCCATGAGTCTAGTTGTACAGTTATGCACAATGGCAGTGATAACACTAATCGCATATTTGTTCTCATCATGCAGGAATCACATTTTGTTTAACAAGATATGTTCAGGTATGTACAGTCACGCGCAAATAGTCGCCGACCATGAATACCTTGAAGTCTTTAGGAATTGAAAAAAAGATTTCCCGAATACAATTCTTTTATTTTTTACGATTAGGTACATGATGACCTATCAGTAAAAAATGAATCCTTTATGTGGGGAGTAGGAAGATTAGAAATAGTTTAAAAAAATAATTGGGATACTACTGCGGAACTAAATTTTTGTTCATTTATACTGCAACGTATCATGACAGATGTTGGTTAAAACATTTTTTATATTACAGGCACATGAGTACTATGTAATGTTGATTTTGATTTCAATAAATACTTATCTTAAATTGTTTATATAAAAATATGCCGCTATAGTATGCGTATTTAGCTAACATTATTACAGAAACGACCGATAAATAGATGTGCATCTGACGTATCAAGGTCTGCAAACTTCAACAGGCGACCTCCTTTGGCAACGTTTCCTCCTTTGAATGTGTCAATTCTCCGTTATCAATGTCTGCTTTGAATATAACGATTTAGATAATAGTACAGTATATAACGATGTTAGTAGTATGCATGGACTGAATGGTACTTTGATTCAGGACGTATATGCCCCAGGTTACCTTTTCCAGGCCCAATTTTCAAGGATCAAACTACTGTTTTGAGCTTTCTTTTAAATTATTATGATGATCGCTAATGCATTTTCAAAATGCATTCAAATGGTCCGAAGATACATTAACTTGTTTTCTGTTTATGAGAGCATTGAATAAGTCGGATGACCGTAAGTAAACATTCCCTACATTAATTAGATTTGAAATATTTCTTCGTTTAACCACAGTGAGCATTTTAATGTTGAAATTTGAAGTTACCAATCCCTTTCTGAACAGGGTAACGTCAAAGGGCTTTTGCCCCTAACTCAACACCTCCCTTTCTTGACCGTGGAACGTCAATGGACCACAGCCCCAAACTCAACACTCGGCGTGTATCGCAGTGAGTTTTCCTAGGGACAATAAGCCTTACAGAACAATGGCAGCGGCAATGTACAACTAGCATTAACTTGTAGAGCAAACGCAGACCAGAGGCTTCTTGAGGGATAAATAGCGCCTGATAAGCCACAACTGCTGAGAGAATAATGATCATTTGGTCAGAAGGACGTGCCTTGCCTTGTGCATGTAATACCGTTTCAATGGCAACCCCGGAAACCCCCGCGTGAGAGACATTGCTAATGGAATACCTCAAATAATCTCCAGCTTTCAATGGACAGTGTTTTCTTAATATTTAATAATGATATGGTAAAACTATGCGAGAAAGATCTGAAAAAGAACATTCTCTCAGCGAGTCGACCGATCACGCCACCTTTCTGAGTCAATAAAAGTAAAATCCTCACCTGCTTGCAAGTAATGTTTGTCCTTCGTAAGGCAAGAGGAGACAAAGCCGTCAAGTTCAAGACCCACCGGTCGTCAAGTTCAAGCTCCACCGGTCGTCAAATATAAGCCCCACCAGTTAATCAATGACACCGTGAATACCACTCCGTGAACGTCTCCGTGCCGAGGCCAGCAGAGCCTCAGCAAGGCCAGCAGAACAAGTTCCGACGTGTGCTCGTAAACAGCCGACGTGGGCTGGATGATGTCCTAATACAGCACGTCGGTTCTAAATCCTAGAAAAGCGTTGATAATTGATGGACATGGGACCAGTAACCTCTACGTCCCTCAATCACTATTTTTCTTGGTTTGGTAGGTCGAATGACCCTAACGGTACTATTCATTTCGCCACCATTCTTACCACATAAAAATTACTCAGATTCGATATCAATACTAATTGAATAATATTTCATCACTAGTTACTCCTCTACGTGCTATGCTGAAAGATCTTATTTGGTTCATTCATCTGTTATTCATGTCGTTGATTGTCTGTCGTCCATTGTCTGTGTACATGTCGTTCATTGTCTGTGCACTTCAATGGATTAATTCGATTTATTTCATTCAAATCTTAACTGACTTTCATTATCAGGATCAATTTCTTGCCAGATATACTAACTATCTGCTTCTTCCCATGGTGTTGAGGAGCCGATACTCAGGTTTGTGCCAGATATACTAACTATCTGCTTATTCCCATGATGTTGAAGGGCCCATACTCAGGTTTGTGCCCGATATACTAACTATCTGCTTATTCCTATAGTGTTGAGAAGTCCATACTCAGGGTTGTGCCAGATATACAGACTGCCTCGTTATTCCTATAATGTTGAGGAGCATATACTCAGGTTTGTGTCAGAAATACTAACTATCTACGGATTCCCATGGTGTTGAGGAGCCCAAACTCAGGTTTCTGTAAGATATATTAACTATCTGCTTATCCCAATAGGGTTGAAGAGCCCATACCCAGGTTTGTGCTATATATACTAACTATCCGCTCATTCCCATGGTGTTGAGGAGCCCATACTCAGGTTTGTGCCCGAAACACTAACTATCTGCTCATTCCCAAGGTGTTGAGGAGCCCATACTCATGTTTGTGCCAGTTATACTAACTATCTGCTTATTCCCATGACGTTGAGGAGCCCATACTCAGGTTTGTGCCAGATATACTGACTGCCTGGCTATTCCCATGGTGTTGAGGAGCACATACTCAGGTTCGTGCCAGATATACCAACTATCTGCTTATTCCCATGGTGTTGAGGAGCCCATACTCAGGTTTGTGCCAGATATACTATCTGCTTATTGTCATGGTGATGAGGAGCCCATACTCAGGTTTGTGCCTGATATACTAACTACCTGCTTATTCCCATGGTGTTGAGAAGCCCATACTCAGGTTTGTGCCAGAGATACTGACTGCCTGGATATTCACATGATGTTGAGGAACCCATAATCAGGTTTGTGACATATTCTGACTGCCTGGGTATTCCCATATTGTTGAGGAGCCTATACTCAGGTTTGTGACATATTCTGACTGCCTGGGTATTCCCATATTGTTGAGGAGCCTATACTTAGGTTTGTGCCAGATATACTGACTGCCTGGTTATTCCCATAATGTTGAGGAGCCTATACTTAGGTTTGTGCCGGATAATTTGACTGCCTGGTTATTCCCATTGTGTTGAAGAACTGAAACTCAGGTTTTATAATTCTGGCGAATCGAACTTATCTCAAATGGCACTCCTAGCGATAACTTCATTGTTAATTTTAACGCTTTCTAGGTTAGGTACTATCCGCTTTACTATGAATGATCAATAATGCATTAGTCTCTTTATACCTTGGTACCAAGAATCTGAATGTGCTCTATCCCGATATAAATGATGTGAGGAGTGAATACTATAAGGCAGAAGCACTCAACAGATTATTTGCAAGTACTGTTTAAGCCGGAATTAACCTTTGTTTGTTACACCAGATCATTGACAAAAATGTACATATTTAATTATTTTTTCCGATTATTAAATAGTTAGTTCGATGCGATTTAACTTTACAGAAAGCTGGCTCACCACGAACCCAAAAAAATTCCTTGATTTTAATAACTATAATTCGTTCAAATGATTTGTGAATAATTGAGTGATATATTAAATATCAATATTATGTTTTGCCGTAACAACATGTACTGCTTCTAGGCTCCTATGCACAATAAATAGTTAACGTAGATCGTCTCATAATTCCCCATCATTGTTCGGACAAATTTGGTAAACCTTTTCGCACATCTCACCGCAGTCCGTCAAAACTGTATCCGTCGGGGCGACAATTGGCGTTATCTGGTCGACGCGGACAGGGTTCCATCCTCCAGTTGGATAGCAGCTGCTGAGAAGGTTGTTTCATCTTCAAAGAAGACAACGGATGACCAGAGAATGCTGGTCCCATGAGTCGATGCGTACTGGGAGTGCGTTCACAGGCAGGTCGTCAGGAAACATTGCTCCGAACAAAGTCAAATGACTTAATCATAACCAATTGAATAACAAAACGATCAGGAGGGAAGTAGGCGATGTAGCGACACCTGGCGTGTGTTGCTGCCGCTCGATCACTCAGCCTCTTTTGGTGGCAAAACCAAGTTAAGCAGGACGGATTTGACTGCCCAAACGGTTAGGGTGTTGCCATCAGAAAAGGGGATGCATACATCCATTTGATCGCAGAAGCGCAAAGTGAGGTCCTGTAAACCATTTTCTTTCAGAAGAAGAGATTTCAGCCTAAATCGACAGGTTTACGAATTCGGTCGGAATTGAATCATGACGGATTGCGGCACCACCGACCCAGTCACTCAAGATGGCCGAGTCGGAGGTCATCCAGACCACCTACAGAAGCACCAGGGAACAGCCTTATTGCTTTCAAAAAGACTTCATTGCTGTCTTTAGATCATCGTCGGAGGTTCAGGAATAGAATATCCTCGGGACTGGAAAGATGTGGATGTATACCGTGCAATCCCTGTCATGTCTCAGGGCAGCAAGGGGGAAGTGACCCGCTTGAAGAAGCAACCCCAAATAGCCACCGGAGGTCAAAATTTGCAAATTAAGCGTTGCCGTCGATCGATCATCAGAGCTGCGTTTGGCAATTGTAGCAGTGGATTTACCGGCAATTTCAAAAGAGTAAATCACAGGCAAATCCACTTTGTCTATATATTTCATCACTAGAGCAGCCCATGCGAAGGAAGTTTGTGATTCTGCCACTAGACTGGTCACTCCTTTGGGGATTTACTTTAAACTTTGATGTAGCGCTCTGAATTTTCAAATCATTGAACTATAGTCATTCTCGTTGGTGCAATTCTTTATTATTTGAATAGAATGGGAAGTTTTCGATCAATGTGGATCACGTCACTAATGTAAATAGGTCCAGTTACACGATTATCGCAGAAACTTGCTATTGAAATTGAATACCTCCCATACCTTTCAAGGGACGAATCGCAACGAATATTCACTCATACAGGAAAATGAAAATGTAATAAATGTGTGGATTGAATTACTTTGATTTTTAATGGCATTCATTCTCGCTACCAACAAGTGAAGAGAATGTCGCGGTTATAATGGATACTCAGAGTACATTTGGTGACAACAGTAACACCTTAAACTGATCAGATTCCTCTAACTGACAGCTTATATCAATCGAGCTGTCTAGAAACATGCTACTGATTTAGCTTAGCACATTACTTCATGCATCGAACACTTCGCTGATTTCTGAACTTTTTGCAATTTGTTAACAGCCTTAGTCTAAGCAAATTGAACGTTTTCCGATGAAAAAAATTCACAGTTTATTGTGCTGTAAGCAACCTTGGGTTGCTGATTTTCGGCCAGATGCCATTTAATTTTTTTTCTAATAGTCATCCATCTTGAAATAGTGGAATAATATTTGACTTCGCAATTAGGCCACGTAACTCAAAGTGATCGGACAAATGTGTCGACGAGATGAACATTTTTGTTAAATTATTAAATGATTACCCGTGGGTGTTTTTCGATTAATAAACGTTAGAATAAATTGAGTATCGAGGTTCTATCGTACACTGTTGGGAAGAAAGAGATGCTTACATGAAAGCTGCGCGTTGTATCGTCCAGCAGCTGTTCCCTAACGCAAACAAATGTGTCGACGTGACGCACCGAGGCGGGGAGGGGGCACTGCCTTCCACCTCCTTTGCTCGGGATTTTATTAGGAAACTAATTTTAAATTATGAGTGATGATGAATATATTTCAGAAATGCCCTATTGCCTTCAGTTTATAAACCCCTCATCTTGCCTTCGCACAAATCTGTGTGCGCTTCTGGGCGCGTCAGTGACCGACCAACTGCGCAACAATTCATAATGCCAGACAACGTATTGTCTTAGAACCCGTCGACTATATCTTTGTTCACCATCAACATAACAAGTACAGACAGAAAAAAACTTTGCAGTTATTTTCTGATCCTTCCAATCCCAATCACTTCTCAAAGATACCAAAATGAATGCCTATCACTCGTTTTCAGATGGACATTTTACTTGTGAAATCGAGAATATGGTCAAGGGCTTGTTATGGGCGCCCATGACTCGTTGCTTCACAAATCAGAGTACTTTTTCAGACGCCCCAGGCAACGACACCTACTGGGCACCGCCAGTTATATAACACAAGATTACTTGTAGTGAACAAAAATAAACTCAATCCTAATATTGTAAAACTAGCTATGGTACTTAGCGGAAAATCATCTTCCATTTATTATATGACTGTAAATAACCACTGAATAGAAGTGACGCTATTTCCTTTCCAGTAGCTGCCAGCGGTCTAGGTCACTACGGCTTGGGTTGCTGGTAATGGTTAAGACTGTACCATTACAGAAGCAGTCGACTCGCTTGGTGTGTGATATGTAGAGTGTCTGTGAATGCTTACGAAAGGTTATATTGCAACACACACTAATGGTTGGCGAATGTAACAAGGAACATTTATTCTGTTCTGAGGAGTAAGATGTGTTCAATTTCAATTTGTAGGTGTAACGGAGGTGTACCGTACCACCAACGCCATATCGACCTTTGATAGTGAGACAATTCGAAGAAATACGGTGGGAAATTATACACGTAATTGAAGTTTTTCTATCCAAATACCCTGTTGTATCCAATATCTATCCTCATCGTGTTACGTTCAGAAGACTCCAACTGCAGGTCAAGTCAGAACTTCCCTAATTTAGTCACGATGTCAATAATCGATCCAATTTTCCAATTGAAGTTCTTCAGAAGTTTTTATTCATGGAATCTTCAGGTTAAATTGAAAAACGGCGAAAAGGTTCGGAGAGGAGATTTGTTGCTCGGGTTGTTAATAATATTAAGCTAAAATGTTATTTACAGGAAAGCGCATTGTGACGAAGTTGCATTAGAAAAAAAAAGAGTTTACTCAAATTTTATTCACGAACTGTTCATGAATAAATTCTTCAATCATTACGCACATCATCAATACCAACCCAGCCTGAGTTGTTGAACGATGATGCCCAAGATGGCATAGCCTCACAATGCTTGCAAGACAGCTTAATAGTTACTTTGATCCACATCAGCTCAGTTAAAGGAAACTTTTATGGAGATTTGTGAGCATGCAGTGATTATCACACTATTTCAATGATGTGTGCCCGCGTGTATCTCTTACGGTGCACAATATGTCTGCACATTTCGATTTCCCAGCCCCATGTGTCGGAACTTTCTAACCGTGGTTGGGAAAATGCATATACATGGGGTGAGAAAATCACGAATACATGGGGTTGGGAAATACAAAGAACGGGGGGTGGAAAATGGCGCAAACAAGTATGCGTCATGTTACCTGCTTCATATATTCCAACCAACTGTATTCGTGATTTCCTCATCCCACGTACTTCCAATTTTACAACGCCGCTTGTTAGTGGTTACCCAACGCTGTGTAATCGTGCTTGTTTTCTCATACTAGACTATGTTCGAGCTGGATGGATTTCCTCACGATGTGAAGTCGAGCCAGCTCGTTTACGAAGCAGCCTCAGGGTCTCCTGATCGCAGGCCATTAGATGCTGAGACACACTTTACACAGGACATTAACGACCCATTAGCGCCGGCCAACATGCCGGAACGAATGTTTCAGTTGTTTATTGTATGCAAAAGGGCGGGCAAGCAACACCAACACGTTGTATTTTCTATCTACGAGCAAGAAAGAATGTGAGTGAGAACTGAACACTTCAATTTAAAGATGACAGTCAATATAATATCACTTTTATTGCCGAAAAGGTTTTTATAATTTGACTGATCGGTTTCCAAATTTTAGAAATGACAATATGTTGTGGCCGGCAATCCTCGTATAATACCATATTCTCGCTATATGCTCGGTTAGGTAACATATATGTTGAAATAGATCAGCTTTTAAATCTATTGTTCTTGCGATTAAATACAATTCCCCAACTTTCATCGTCAGGCGTACTAAAGCAACTTATTTGATTATTTATTAGATCGTATCTCAATTGGAGGATTAAACTGTTAGATCGGCTTCTGATGAATGCAATACTTGAAAATAATGGGTTCTGAAAAAAAAACGCGGTTGAGAAATGTGATATTACATTTTGCAATACAAATGAATTAACTATAGGAATTAATAGAAAATTGTGATTTGGTGTTGCATAATACGGTATAATAATACAATAGTGTGATTTGTTGTAGCATGATACGGTATAATAATACAATAGGGGGATTTCGTGTTGCATGATTAGGTATATTTCATATCTCCTTTCTTTAGATCATCGTGTACCCCATAATAATGGAATAAAATGTCATGTCACTTGCTAAACCAAGGTGAAGTTATGGACCACGTCTATTTGCCAAGATAAAATTGATATATACATATCGAATTTACACCATGAGTAAAATGACCTGTAACATGAATATATTGGTGGCATGGATGATATGTATGATTGTGTCACGTCACAGATAGTCCCATGTATTTTTGCCAATTTATTTTCGTGAATATATCTTCAATAATTTTCGAATTTACTGTGAGTAGTCATTGGGTTTATCGTTCATCATTTATTTATTAACGTCCAGTGATCACACACCTTACATCAACATTCAAAGGATTCCAGAAGAAGCACGTTCACCAATTTATGCTTATTAATACGTTACTGACTGGTAGTATCATTGTCCCGGCTCCGCCTGCATTAGCCTTCAAGGCTCGCTGCGTGACACCAATGCTGGCTACTGCATGTTATCCTCGAGCAATCAAGGTCAGGCTAAGGAGCAGCGTGCGAGTGTTGTGGATCTTCGAAGCCGTGATACGTGGATTACGTGGACAGGCAGCCTAATTCTAGGATTCTAATTCTTGGTATTGAAAGAAAACAGATGGGCAAAAATATTCTAAAATCGATAGTAATCCGACAATAATTTCATTTTCAACTAGGCCAAACATATCGAAATTGACCAACTACCGTCAAACGATTTTTTTTTTGTAGAAGGTTGTTTGTGACCACCATAATGTAAAACAAGTGACATCCAACGTCAAATATTATCACTAGGAGGATAAATGGCCATATATTCCTCTAATTCCATGATATCAAAAATTACATTTAATTCCAAACATTGCAAACTCAATCGTAGGCAACCAGGTAAACTACTGAATGCTCGTTAATTCAGTGAATAAATACTCGTTTGACGAAAAAAACGCCATTGCTAGGGTTGTCATTGAAAAAGAGTTGCCCGTCATTCGATCGGATAGACTGCATTAGGGTTCAAAGTTTTGGTAATGACCTCTATTTCACAATAGTTAAGGAGAATGCGTACTCTGCCACTGACATATTTCAGGACGGCGAATAGGCATCATCGTCGAGTTTAACCAAAACTCTGCACCCACAATAGTTAAAGGGAATGCGTACTCTGCCACCGACATACTTCAGGAGGGCAAATAGGCATTATCGTCGAGTTTCACTAAAACTATGCACCTACAATAGGTAAGGGGAATACGTACTCTGCCACTTACATTTTTCAGGAGGGCAAATAGGCATTATTGTCGAGTTTCATCAAAACTCTGCACCCACAATAGTTCAGGAGAATGCATGCTATGACACAGACATGTTAGAGGAAGGGAAATGGGATTATCGTTGAGTTTTGCCACTACTCTTCGCATATTAAACAGGTCATTTGGATGAACTACATCAGTGATACATGGAGGAGACAATGTCAAATTGTTCCATATTACAGAAATATGTTGAAACTAGATATGGGTTGTGTTTATATGCAAAATAAACCAAATGCTACTTACATTTTTCTGCATTAGCTTCGCTTTTTTACATTTTCGTTCATTATGTACTGATTAGTAAAGTATGATTACAGTTCTCGGCAGAAATCTCGACAAAACTGATGATATTTACACTAATGTGCAACATGTTATCTTAGCTGTCGTCAGGTGCACGCCTCAAAACAGATCTTTCACGAAGAAAACGGGTTATTGGAAGTACACGCATTGTGCATGGAAATAGTTTCGTAATAAATTAGACTGGGAAGGATGCATTGCGTGCGCCACTCGTGTTTCAAACCATCACTAGCATTTCAAATATAAAATCATGTGGCCTCAAATTATAAATTTAAAGGGGCATTTAGTTTCATAAACATTTTTCAAAGAATTGTCAGCCTTCTCAGCCAATTCATGTATTAATTTTCATACTTTTCAAACCCTTGCCCCAGCATGGAATGACAGATGTTTGGTGTACTCTCAGACCTAAAATCTGTATCTGTATGCTCAGTGATCATTACTGTTCAATGCTCAACCTCCAAGATCAAGTTATAAACTAATATCCATTCTTTGTCTGGCATATGAAAAATGAGTAGCACTAATTATCTCCATTGAACAAGAAGTGGAATAGAATACTCCTGGTGGAGGAAGATTACGAATTAGTAGTGATATCATTCACTCATTCTTGCCTTCCCCACTTTGTGGGCTCATTGGATGAAGATGAATGTCTAGTTAGGATGAGTCACTGTATGAGTTGGCCGAATGTGGACAGGTCATATGTATCTACTGTATATGTAGACATGTTTTTAATACTTATTTATTCATGAAGGAAAAGTGCACAAAGAAAGCATAGCACGCTAGTCACGTACTAATGAATAAAAGAATGTCGTCCATTTCACGCAGATTCTTTTGGTTTGAACATTATGCTATCTCAATTCCTTCTAATAGTAATATCGTTTTTTTTTCTAATAAGATATTTCAATTTTATTATTTAAATACATTGAGCCTATTTGGATGAAAAAAATCTGTACATTTTATCTGTCATTAACTGGACAAAGAAGGGCATACGAAAATGTCAGAATGCTCTTCACTTATGAGAACAGCCGAGCCATGAGAGGGTTCCAAACAATTTAAAACCTCACGGGATAGGCATAAACGGATAGATGCACACGTCATTACAGATTTCGTAGCACTTGACATATTATTCGAAATGGGAAATTACCTTCCAGGGCCAAGATGGAGGAATTCAACAGCAACGAATTGTAGTCTACAACAATCAAATATTCATTTTAAACGTGGCCGAAGAAAAATATTCAATCGGAACCTGAGAATGAGTTGGATTATGTCTTCTTTATAGGTGTTAATGAGCTGGATTATGTCTTCTTCATTGGCGTTTTCATATGAGTGCTCTGAGCGCGAGCGCAATCAGTGATGATAGGCAGCTGACTGCCAATGTTGTTGTGGGAGTCGAAAACTACAAGTGAACAAGTCTATTAGCAAATAAATGTTTTTTTTTCGTTAAATTACTGACCATTAATGTAATTGATAAAGCAGGAGGGTGGGCTTCAATACGCCGCGTTATATCACTGCGCTACGTCCAAGTTGCAGTCCCTTCCAATGCCATTATTGTGACCCACGCGTTCTTATGCTATTAGAACGAGAGAATAAGAAGGATTTCCAAGTCAACAATAATCTGCGAGTAATCCTAGCGTTACTGGTCATGGAATATAATCAGGGCCCGTTGCAACTGATTAAAAAAATTATCAGGCGTATCGTTCTATCTGTTGAGCCCATCATGTTTCTGACAAAACGAGTGCTCTGAAATAGACACCTAATCAAAAATGGTTATCAATAGTATTTTATTTCATTTTATGTGACCGTAGCGCAGTAGATTGAAATATTTTGTTGTTGCCTTGCAAACTTTCAACGAACTAATTTTTGCTCTTCTGAAAGTGAAAACTTGGAGCCTCAACTTGTGATGGGCAATCCCAGCCATGGCACTGCATCGACGTGGTATTTTGTTGTGGACCTTCTTGAGTGACTTCAGACGTATTCTAGGGACGGAATATTCTCACTTGAGAATGGGTATAATTGATTAAATTTTGAAGTACGATACTTTATCAGGAATTTTCTTGTTAGATACGATTCTTCATTTAAATTATAAACGTAATCTGAACTTCCCATAATATCCCACACATTTCACGCGGTAAAATTAATTGCAGTAATTGCTAACTCCTCTCTTCCTTCCCATCTTGTGGGCCCATTATATGCAAGTGGAAGTCAGGTTAGGATGCATCCCGAATATCTTAGTCTCTCCAGCATAGTATTTTTTTGTATGCAGACTCATGAGGATAAGTGACATAAAATTTAGCTTAAGAATGCTTGTCACTTACTTACTATTTTTTTAAATATATTCGTACGATTAAAACAAAATGGTAATCATATTGTACCATCGAGTGTTTTAATAGAGACATGATATCTTTATGTTTTAATTTCTGTAATAATTTCATTATTTTTATCATAAAAAAATGTTTCACATCAACAGATTAGAATGGATTGATAAAAACCAACCAACATTCTTACCAGTGGAATTTGGGCCGATGAGGTCAAGGGAAAAAAATAATAGGTAACGTGATACTTTTTGTGTTTCATAGTATAAATAATAATATACAAGGATTCTGCCTCACAGTGGTTTATTTGTTGCAGACAAAGAGAATGAAAGTTTTCCCAGGGCAAAAAATATATTTGATGTTCAACTGCCGAATGAAGATGAAATGGATTTGTGAAGAACTCCTTGGCTATTCCGATCTACAACTTCAAAATATTACTGAAGTTAATTTCAAAAATCCGATTACGTAGTCCGTGGGTCCCTTTAAAGATCTGAACGATATCTTTTTCAGGGCAATCAATGCATGCATTTTCAATATATTTATTTACTTTCACTAACGATAGCAACGTCTTATGTGCGAGAGCTTTTTCCCGTGACAAAAAGTACGTCACTGTCATAGACAAGAGAGGGAGTGGTTCTAAACTTACTAAACCTTTGATGTGAAATAGTGGGAAAGTATTATTTGCGCAAAAAATCCGCAACAAAATTCAAGTTGATTTCAACCGTCTTCGAAAACAACTGTCCTGGCGGCCTCAGTTATATTGATTTCTATTCTCCTAGAATAGAGGAACACGTTCATATGCTTCCGTTGGGAAAGCTCGTGTACCTGCATGCAGCTGTAAATGGAAGTTTTTCGTCGTCTATTGACTGCAAGCAGAGTAGTTCTAAATTATCCTTCAGCAAACGTGAGATGATTGAACTGAGACGCGACTGCGCCTCTCAGGGCGTAAATCGACTACTACTAAAAAAAAAATCATTGAAAACATTTGTTATGATGATAGTTTGGTTGTCAAGTGTGCTCATAACACATCTGTAGGAAGAATTGAAGCAACTTCACCCCAGTCATCAACGTGTCTTCCAAGCGAGAAAACCTCTTCATCAATGGAATAGTAAACAGAAATTAAGTTAAATTCGTTAGCGAGTTAATGTTCCCTGATATCTTGGTATTTACATCTAAAGGGGCACATTTCAAATGTATTTCTTGTTGTTCATTTTCAATTTTTTTTCCAGAGACACTCACTGTACTTCAAATCAGAATTCAATGGAATATTTGCAGTCACGGAAGATAATATTTGTCCCCTAAAATTTTCCATTATTAAATTGTATACGTTACTGTACGTTTTCTAAATAGTATGATTCGTCATGAGGAAATTTTCTGCACATTCTTATCAATTGTTGGCATGCTGGTCTTAACTAAGAATTTAAATATGAAAAAGGAACTGTCATGTTCAAACCAGCAAACTAAACTTATCATAGAAACTCGATTCAAACCATTGAAGACAAGGTGACATATCACTCACACGTAGATGTTCAATGTTATAAGTGACCCGCATATTTGTAGATCGTACGACATGATAAAAATTGTTTCCAAAAGTGAGGTGGCACTCGACTATTTTAAAACGAGTTCAGCTACCTCATTATCCAAGAATATTCTGAGGTGTTTTATAGGCGTGAGGAAGGGGCTTATAACTGGAGTTTTACCAAACCTTTTCCCAACACTTACTGTACTGTCACTGGGACACAAAGCAGCCGCAACAACAAGGTCTATAACCGTAATAGGAAATCTTCAGCAGAAAAATCAGGCGGTACACGAAACGTTTCGGACCTCTTGGAACATCAAACTTTTGGGGATAATACGATGTATTAGGGTAATTGAGATAGGAACTCAGTAGAGAGGAAATATGTCTCGATCCAAGTGACATCGCAAGACGGGTTGGAGAGAAATTTCTTCATGTACTTTTCCAATTTCCATTCAGAATATTTTCATGTTTATGCATCGCCACAATTCCATAAAATGGTAGCTGCGAAATTCTATTTAGCAAAGGAACGAATCTCACGTGCCTAAAAAATGCCTGATGATATATAAATGAATTCGTTCGTTTCCCAGAATTTTCCCTCAGGATAAATTTGCTCTTCCACTCGCTGATCAGTGCCCGGGCAAAGTTTCATCATTAATAAAAAAAGTAGTAAACTTCATAATTGCAGTCCAACTTCCCTTCTTATGATTATTATTGGCTATTGCAAACTACACTGATATTGTCGTTGGCTCCGACGATGGCTACCATCATAGTAGAATGTGCTACCATCACAGTAAAATGTGCTACCATCATAGTAGAATGTGCAACACATTATATTCCATACAAATAAAGAGTCAACATTTCGCCAATGTTTCGTAGCAATGCTATGTATTCATTTGATTACATCACTAGAGAATGAGTTTCTGTGCGAATCGTTTGATTAAAGCAGGATCATACAATACTGCACACGCAAAAAGGAAGGATTGGGTGTCATGTGCGCTTATTTCTACTCTTCCGTCTCATTGGACTCGTCGGCCGTAACAAAGTTCTATTATATTTAGTTGAGTGTATCAAATGTAG
>SDVV010007937.1:0-16783 GCA_016164225.1 Gammarus roeselii | reverse complement strand
AAACTTTTACACTCACACATTCACTGTAGTTTAAACTTCTCCGCCAAAGTAGACCTTGATATGATCTTTAGAAGGAGTGATCACGTGACGCATATTAAAAAAACGTCCATGAACCACTTGATCTAACAGACGCTGTTGTAGTTTGAAAATATTCAGAATAAGATTTCATATTTAAACGGTGGTGTGTTGTCAACTCGTAAAACTGCCTATCAACGATCAACACGGAATGAAAATAACATTGGTAACGAATTAAAAAAAAAAGAGACTTGTGCCCAAGCTTTCGCAATTTCAGGTTAAAAAATTGTTCAAATATTTTCCGGCTGACATTCAAAATCGCGTCATCGTATTTTCTTTCAAGCTTTAGTACAGCATCCGATTGCTTGCCCGCCCGCTGGGGCTGACTCTTTGGGCCTAGACACCCATGCTGTCAACAGACAACAAACAGAATTTCATATACCATGCTTCTTTGACTTTTTTTTGTATATGTCTCGGAACAAATGGAACCTTTTTGATTAAAACACGTTTGTACTGCTGCCGCATTCCCATCGCAGCACAGCCTGTTTCTCTAACTTGGCATTGATTTGGACCGTAAAGTAACTCATTTTCCCCATAGACAAGCAAGCAACGGGTAACGAAACACTATTGAACCATTTCCGTTCTCTCCTCTAAGCTCAATAGTTTTTTTCTGCTCTCTATTCGCCCGATTATCAAACCTATAATGAACTTCAGTTGCACCAATTCCGCATTTCCGTAAAGCGAGTTATTCAATGTCATGTAACTACAAGGAATTTCATGGTCCCAGTAGTTACGTGACGTGGGCTACCAAATGTATTGGGCGACGGAAATCTGCAAATTATTGTATACAATTTTAAAATGTTTGATCGCAATATTTGTGTCTCTAGGACAAGGCAAATTTATTATTAACTATGATATATAGTGATATCTGTTCTGTTCGTGACATGCTCCGGAAGGGTTGGTACTCAAGCTAGTTTTGCTAGTAAAGCATGATGTACGCCACCCTTCGTTCACGGTTCCAGTTATTCGGTTAGCCGACGTGATGAACCTTATATTCACTCGTTGCTCCTGATATACATCGTCCCATACACTCGGTTACACGTTCTGATACCCTCACTGGTGTCAATAAATCGGATTTGATGGTCTCAACTAAACACCACACGTATAATAGATTATTTTTGTACACAGATTTATTGTGTTAGTGTAAACAAATAATTCCATTCCGTCTGTGTATGAATAAATAATTTCCTCTGTCTTCCTACGTCGACCCTCTTACACAGCCTCGTTATATACGTCATATTCTATAGAAAATATGGATTAGCTGAGAGATCCTGAATAATTAGATAGTTCTAACCACTGTATGGAAAGTGATAAAAGTTCCCCACCGACGAGCGTTATCCCTAGTGTGAATAATTGCGGTATGGTGTTATGGAGCTGTGTTTCGCAATGAGTCATGCACATTTATTTAATATTTTGAAAGCATCAATAAAAAGGAGCAATACATTGATGTTTTGCCCCATAATTTGCAAGAAAAAAATCAGGATTTAGATTCATCATGTTCCGCAGTAATCTGAAGCACACCTCCAATTTATGGGAATCATGGTGGGAGACAATTATGATTGTTGTTTAAAAAAAGGTCTTGGCTCTGACCTAAATTCGATTAAAGACTCGTAGTCAGTTGAATGTGAGGACAAAACTAAGACATTTGTGACACTTTTTCATGATAATAGGGAGAAAATAAGTGAAGATGACAATGACAACTAGGGTACAATGTCCATGAAATGACTGCAGAAATAAATGTACTCAAAAATAACCATTTGACAATTTTAATATATTTTGAATGGTTTTTAGAAATTCATGTTGGATGAGGTACACTCGGAATTGCTTTTTATTCTTTTTTCCTTGTCAAATACTCATCAAAAGGACAAACCTTATTTTACAGTATATTGAGTTGTGGGGATAAGTTCGTCGCTCACCCCGTCATCTGGCATGCGATAAACATGAATCAAATCACGAGGACATCGATCTAGTGAGTGTGGCTGTCTCGGTTTAGGCCAATCCTAGATGGACCCATGAGTCTCGTAATTTGCTGGATTATTACTCCGAGTGTAAACAGTAATGCCGTATTTTCTTCGGCAACAAAATATTTGCAGAACAAATAGAGCAACAACTGTTTTTGGACTGAAACTCTACAATCAATAAGGGTATAACGAAATATAGGAGGTCCATGACAAACTATCGTTTATACCCCATGTATTGAATCACAGTTTAGTTATTGGCCTCACCGATACTGTAATTCTGATTCACTCCACCATGTATAATTCACAAAAATTTAGACGTTATTAGTTGTGCTTATTATCTCTTTCTTTAACCCAGTTGACGAAAATTATACTCCTCTCTGAAGATGGAATGTTAATTTTATGTCAAATTTTTCTCTCGTTTGATAGGGGAGATTTATGCATTGAAACAACGAGAACCTGCACAGAATGAGTGGACAATGCTAAAAACAATCCTACCGAGCATCCACCAAAAAAGGTTTCTGCATTATTCCGAGTTGCTGTTGTCGCTGAAATGAACAACTACCTTTTTTGGCCTGAGCGCATTTTGCAGAAGGATTTTTTCTGTGAATTTGGGCGCTATGAAGAAATTTGATTCTCTGAACAGAATTGTTGACTTAAACGAAGTTTTGTGATGTAAGTGATACCTTTACAAATATTGTTCGTAAAGATCAATAACGACACTTATTCATGGAAATTCCTATTCAGTTTCAATCAATTCTTTTTTTTCAAATTATCGTCAAAGCAACCAGGTATTGATGTAGAATTTCATTGTTAACTTATTCCATCGAATAAAACATAAAATTCCACCGTCATGTAACGACTGGAAACCACACCTCTAACATTTATCACGAATGAATGATTTTGGATTTGGATCAGAAGCCTATTTTTCATATTTACAAGTGTTTACAAGTGAAAGAAGACAACAACAGGCTTTTTGGGCATAACTATGTTACCTTTTGACAGTAAGAAGATTAGTTCTGAAGTGAACGTTTAAGAGCGAAAGATCAAGAATGGGAAAGGTTAACTATTTCAATGCGATTCATGTAGAATTTGTCGAGCCGTGACCTGAACGTTTCGATTGTTTTGCTGCTTACAACCTCCACTGGATTTTTTTTTCATTCTTCGACGACTCTATACGTGAAAAAATTGCACGTGATTTCGTGAGTAAGAAACGCTTCTCAACAATTTTGTATCCCTTCCTCTTTGGCACTCCGCTTGCATCTAGCGTAAAAAGCTCGTTCGGTCGACGTTTTCCTTACCCTTCGTAATATTACCCACCTCGATCATGTCACCTCTGACTCGACTCTTTTCTTGTGAATAGAGGTTGATTTCAAGTACTCTGTCTCCGTACGATTTATTGCGTAGCGAATGGATAAGTTTGATAGCTCTACGTTGAACCTTTTCTAATTTAATAACGTCTTTCCTAAGATTCTTATGCACTTCATGACTGGGAAACACTTCACTCACGGACGCAACTTTGTAGATGTCCTGATCGTAGGCATGAAAGTAGCTCTCACATTTATTCACACATATTCAAACGTCCTTCGTGACCCATAGTAAAGGATTCCTAGTCGGAATTACTAATAATTATTCCCCATTGTCTGATCGTGATATCGTAAGTCATTATTTAATGGATATGAATATAAATTCTTTGACCTCTTTTGTGCTTGGCATGTACCCAAGGGCAGGTATTAATATAAAGGCCAGTCTCGGCTCGCCGGCCAGTCCCAAGGTCTCTTTCCCAATGTTATGAAAATATATCATATTGACTTTGAATGCCTGATATTTTGTTCCATAACCTAGTTTAAGCAAGAAGATCTCGGAAACGTAACATTTAATGGAAGAACCGATGAAGTCTGATAATACAACTCCACTGCAAAATGAGCTCCCCAAATTGATGACACAGAGTCCTGATCTACGGTGGAAGCTCGCGACGGCTTGCCTAACTTCTTCTATGACATAAATTGCTACCCGACTAGGGGATTATTTTTATGTGGATCAATGCCAGAATCCAATACCCAGGTACAGAAGGACATACAATGTTTTTTTTTCTGTGTTTCGCTAGGTTTCTGACACAAGTGGAACATGTACGCTACATTTTCACCTACGTGCTAAGTGATTTATGAGGTGTACACTTGGTAATGACAAATATTTAAGCAACTTGTCGAATAGAAATGGCTGGATCTTCCTAAATCCCATTTCTTACGAGTTGCTTTGATTCTGCCGTTGTTTTGGAAGAATTGCGTCATTGGGGCTGCAGAGTCGAAACTTCTTTTTCTTTAAATTTTAGATGACGCGATTAAAAAGATGTTGATGCTCTATGCTCTTCCCTATTCTGTGTATTAAACCTCTGCATGAATTTTCGTTCCGACGACGTTGGAAAGAAGGCTTTCCCGTATTCGAGAATAATCCTGGTCTTTTGTTCACTCATGAACATTGCTGAGACCAGTCATGTTGATTATATGCCAGGCAAGAAATATCGCGAGAAAGGCAGCAGATAATTGCAAAATATCCAGTATCAATCATTGACTAAATGTGGTTTCGAAATATTACAGACACACTGTAGCAATATTTCATTCTAGTCCCCATGTCCTTCGGCTAGAATTAAAATTATATTTAAACTTTTATCGCTATGTTTGGATCACATTCTTTCATTTCTGTTCGAGCTATTTCATTCGGAATGAACATGGTTCAACATGCAGCTGTTGTCGAACTCATCTTCTGGGAAATCAAAAGTTTGTGAATGCTTGTCGGATGAACGCGGCATTAATAATGATGATAAAGTTCCCTGTAAACATCTGTTCTAAAGTTCCGTGACAATAATCAATCAAAGGTCTGCTCTAAAGTTTCATGACAATAATCTAGTAAACGTCTGATCATGAGTTCCTTGTGAGGAACAATGTAAAAGTCTACTATAGAGTTCCATGATAAACGTGTGAACAAAAGTGAATACATTTCTAACTAAACAATAGTGGAACCTAAATCTGTTTTCATACCACCATACTATTTTGGGGACCCGCCAAGACAAATCCAATTACTTCCTGTGTTTCCGAACAGGCTCCAGAGACGGTATCTGGAACGCACGTCCCTCGCCTTTAGACCGTCGCCCCCTTTGATTGGTTATGCTTCCAATCGATGATTACCAACGATTCGTCCCCGGTAGGAAGAGAGGAAAGCTTACTTTGTGTGGTATAAATCTTTCACTGTGTGATTGCGGTGCTAAACAATTCGATTAAGTGACTGGGGATGTCTGACCGGTAAGCCGAAGTGACAGCGAAAGAGAAAGATGGCGGCAGAAAGGCTGATGCTGTTTACAGAGTATCATCTAACAATATTTACTTATGAAAAGGGTTGAGCAATTCTGAAGGGTTCTTCTTGTGCAAACTGTGTTCACGCTTTAAGTAAATATGAACTCGTAAATATAATACGTCGCGTTTCCTGTTCGATGATATTATACATTTACGATGATATTATACCTCGTGTTCCTAATCGAGAACAGAACTGGAAACCCTGTGACACTCTTGGCGTAAGATTATTATTTTGTTAAAGGATTCCACAGGGTTCCAAGAAAAATACTAAATAAAATGCACAGGAATTGCTGAATTTTGGTTCTAGCATTGACCTCATTCACGTTGAGCGCGAACAATCGCTGGCAGGTATTGTACGCTATAAATGGGAGAAGATTTCGACAACTACATGTTTCTCACCTATTATAGACAATTACAGTACTTTTGCACCACTGACAAATCCCTGCAAAGATTGAAACCAGTCACAAGATCATTTCATTTGATTTAGTTGTCTACAGTTCCTGAGGCACCAGATGTGTTGATACATGGCCATTTGTTATGCTGATGGATACATCAAGTCAAGACCGAACACGCTTTCACCAAACAGATAACTGCAAAAGTATTATATTGTTGAGACATCACATAAAACTTTTCGTATGGTAGTTTTTTCCTACAATACATAACTAAAACAAATAGTTTTCCTTACTACGACGAATAAATATCCACCAGATGATTTGGGGTGATATTCATGATCGTGCTAAAGAAGGCAGTTATTGCTGAACAAATTACGTACTTGTTTGATTGGATTTGGTAAACTGATTTGCTAAAAACAAATCAAATTCTTGTTGATGCACTTTTTCCCAGAATGAAGTATGGCAAGTTGAATATAAGTACTATCGGAATGGTGGACTGATGTCGCTATTCATTTTTGGAATTGAATTCTACAATACGAACTAAATTTAGGTTGCAAAATATCTAATTTGATTTGATTTGATTTAAGCCTCATTTCCACCGGAGTCTCAACGTGAGTCATAACTGGCTCCCTCGTGGGGCTCGACGATCATGCATTCCAGTAGTCTCGCACGACTCGCCTTGCGAGAAAAACAACATTGTCAAAGTTAGAACATTTTGAAAATTTTATTCGTGTCAGACGCACGCTGGTGCGCACAAGAAAAAATATCCAAACAAAAGGGATCTCCGATTTCAATCATTTAGAACTTCATGAGTAATATGTATGCACGCCAGTGCGCACAGGTAGCATCGTCGAGATTAGTTCAAGGTTTACGGCTACACGGCTAATGTCAGCTACGACAGCAACGCAACACAATGTTTACAGTTAGGCGGTCTAGTTGTTATTGTATAATTCATTTATTCAGGTAAGATTACCACTCTGACGAAACGAAATTAAATGAATCCCCGCCTCCAACCCCTCAGAAGCTCATGCGTAATATGTACACACGCCAGTGCGCGCATATAGTATCGTCGGAATTTGTAGGAGGTTTACGGCTTCACGGATTAGATCAACTTCAACCTCAACGCACCACAAGGTTTATAGTTACGCAGTATATGTCAACAACAGAAATTACATATTGTCCGCGCACGCGCGAGCGAGCGCAAACTGAAAAAACACTTATTCACAAAACTACGAACAAGAACTCCCGCACAAGTACACTAACATTACTTTATTAAATTGTGGATCGTGAAGAGGAAAAAAAGGGCAGGTTCATCATGGGCCGAAAAACTACTCAGATTATTGACATCATACTCATTGTTTAGGTAGATAGGGTGGGAGGGTAACCAAAGTCTCCAGGGTCCCCAGAGATCCCCGGGTCCCTCGAATCCCCTCGTCTCAGCTCATCTGGGCTTGTCTCAACTTGTCTCGACATGTTTCGACTGATCTCGACGCACCTCGACCAGTCTTGACACTGCTCCCCCCCCCCTTCTGCGCCGGTAATCCTGGCGACTGTAATAACATTTTCTGCTCAAACGTTTTAGGGTGGGAGTGGTGTGGGGAGGCAGAGGTCCTTTGGTTCCCATAAGAGCCCGATGAACCCCGGAGGGTAGTCCATTCCCCCCGGGTCCCCCGAGCTCCCTGGGTCCCTCGAGTCCCCTCGTCTCGACTCATTTCGGTTTGTCTCGAATCATTTCGATCAGTCTCGGGTCGCCGCACCCAACTCGCCTTGCCTCAACATGTTTCGACTGATTTTGACCCACCTCGACCAGCCTTGACGCGGCTCTCTCTTCTCTGCGTCAGCAATTCCGTGGACTCTAAAAACTCATTTCTCTACTCAAGCACTCAACAATCACACATTCCTCTGTGTATGAGCTTCACAGCGTTGGGAAGGGGAAAAAGAGGTTCCAGGACTCAGAGGGGCCTCAAGAAGGTCCCACAGTTTCTCAAGAGGGTCCCAAAGAGTCTCAAGGATGTCCCAAAAGGCCCCAGAAAGGTCCAAGTGGATCCTGCCAAATCCTTTGGTCTTCCAAGTCCCCTGGGTTCCTGAAACCCCCGGGTCCTCCGAGTCCCGCGGGTCCCAATAGTACCCCCCTCCCTGGGTCACCTTGTCTCAACCAACCTCGATATATATAAAAATAATAACCAATGCAAAATTTATCACCATGAAAAAGGGCGAAGAAAAATAATCGAGCCCAAGAAGAAGAATCAATAAAATACTAAAATAAAGTGTTGATGATCCATAAACCGAATACATCATTTATCATTTGCTTTAGACCATAGGGACAATTGCTTTCAACAATCTTAAACGTCATTCTCAATCAACTCTATATTTTGCCATACAGCACAGCCTTGTACTAAAGTCAAAATTATTTTGGACACTTCAAACAATGACAATCTTCATAACATGTTGACAAAGTTGAAATGGTTCTACATTTCACATAACACGTGACAATGTTCATGTTTAGATTTTAACAATCTAACAAAAATTGTAACATTGATGAATTGAATGTAACATTCATGCAAAATTAAAAACGGTATGAATATGACACGCATTCTCTTTATGTGAGAAACAATTTAGACATTGCACACAACATTAATGGAACTTTCTGGAACCGTATCTGTCGTTCAACGAACATCTAACTGTGTTCCCGCATTACATCTTTTATCATTTGCTTTTAACCATAGTGACCCTTGCTTTCAACATTCTTAGACGGCATTCACAATCAACTCAATATTTTGCCATATAACTCCGCTTTGTACCAAAGTCCAAATTGTCTTTGACAATTCAACCAATGTTGACAAACTTTATAACATTTTGACAAAGTTTGAATGATTTTGCCATTCCACATAGCACGTGACAAAGTTCAAGTTTAGGTTTGAACAATTTAACAAAAAATGTAACATTGATGAATCAAATTTAACATTGAAGCAAAATTCAATACGGTATGTATATAAAGATGGCATGCATTCTCTTTATGTAAGTAGTCATTTAGACGTTGCACACAACATTATTGGAACGTTCTGGAACCTGTGTTTTCACCATTTGCCCGTGTCAGTCGTGCAACGAACATCTAAATGTCTTCCCGCTTATTTGTTCAATATGAAGCGTAGGAACAATCGTGTAAGCGAAGAAGACCGGAGGCGTTTTGTGAATTGCCACCAGCAACAAGAAGATTTAATATCGTTGGCAGAGACACCCGGTGTAAAAAGGACAACAGCGTACTGCAGCCGGAATTGGGAGGACGGCAGCCGAAATTGGACCGAGAGTCAATTGACTTAATACTTCTTCTAATCGAGGCCAATCCATGCATCACTCTCAAGGAAATGAATACTTCACTCCGGGAAATCTTTTTCAGTGACCGCGCAACATACCTGCCAACAGGAACTTCCCACGGGTGAAGTATGCTAGGGCAGAATAGGCACACTGGATGTACGATGGTGGGATGCAGCGGCACAGACGGGGCTGAACCTCTACACGAAGCGATCGTATGGCAGGGCGAGGCAAGGTCAGCATGTGAACTGAGTCGTCAGGGGGCAGCGCCTCAACAACATGACGGTGACTGTGGCAATTTCAGATAGGCTCCGAGCAGGAGTGCTGTACTACGAAGTGCATTGTCTGCCTGTTAATCGAGAGACGTTCTTGCATTTCATGACATCATTGGAGTAGCTGATAGGCAAAGAAGATGCTGTCCGAATCATGGATAATGCCCCATGCCACCAGGACGACGGTGAAGTGTTCCCTAACTTCACCGTCAAGTTTCTGTCACCGTACTCGCCCTTCCTTAACCCGATTGAAGAGTGCTTCTCCGTTTTCAAGGCGTATTTGAAGCAGCGGTTGAATGATATTTCTGCCGGCAACTTGGATGACCCCGAGGCAGCAAGACGCGTTGGTCTGCCACAGTATCAACGCCGGCAGCAGCAGATGGACGCCGCCATCACCGACACACTGCATCCTAGCATCACGCGTCAAGTGGTGGTCGCCCACTACGGACACTCCAACACCTTCCTCGTGTCCTGCCTGCAGCGCCGGGACATTTGGAACTAGATTCGTTAGCGTGCCAGTGTCTTTATGTCACAAATGTATTTTCCTCATAATGCATATACATATTTACATGCCATTTTTCATATTGTCTGTGAACTCTAATCAATACATCGATGTTATCCCATTATGTTTATCTGTTGAATAAATGTGTTTGATTGTTATTAAGAGCATTCCATTGTTATTCCCTAATGCGTTTTGTGAAAAGCTATTGCTGATATGGAATTTGTCAATCAGTTATGAAGATTGTCAAACAATATTAAAGTTTTGGTTAGAGTTTCAGAGAGATTCGTCAATAGCATTTGAACTAAGTCAAAAATAACTGCACATTGTTACAATGTGGGTCAATTGTCGGAAAGTTAGACGTGATTGGTCAAAAGCAATTGATAGAAGGTGTACATACTGTATTTGTTCAATATGCAGCGAAGGAACAATCTTGTAAGCGAAGAGGACCAGAGGCGTTTTGTGGATTGCTAACAGCAATAAGAAGATTTCATTTCGTTGACAGAGACACTCGGAGTGAAGAGGACAACAGCGAACGCCATTGTGCGCCGGTTTGTTGACACCGGCAACGTTGTCAGAGCTGAAACCAGGGAGGACGGCAGCCGAAATTGGACCGAGAGTCAATTGACTTTTTACTTCTGCTGATTGAGGCCAATCCATGCATCACTCTCAACGAAGTGAATGTTTCACTTCGGAAAATCTTATTCAATAAGCCTCGCGTGTCCATGATGACTTTGTCGCGCGCACTGGATGGTAGTAGTATCAAGTGATACGAAATGAGGATGTGAAGGAATACGATAGGGATTAATTTGCGGCGGGGCAGGGGTCGGCCGGAGTCAGACGGCAGCACTGGAACTGGGTTGGCGCGTGAGTCAGCTAACGGGCGGAAGGGTAGCGGAAGGGGCGGACGGAAGGATTGAGGGCGGTCTGGATGCCTGGCTCGCGGCCTAGATTGGCAAGGTGATATATTTTGAACCATTATATTAAATTTTGATGTTTATTGTACTTATATCTGTTTTTTCTTCTTAAGATGGTTGTATTGGGGTATACTTGGTTACTAACTGTTGCTCGTTATAACAAATTTCTGGAGGGGTGGGTTGTAGGGACCCCTAAGCAAAATAATTGGACGCGCTTTGGCAAATATGATAAGCTTGCTCTTATCTGTTCTCTGTCCTTTAAATTGGTTCCGTGGCATGTTTGCCATGTTTGAGTGTATGTATCGTTTTATATATATGTCTGGATTACAATTCTATATATTTTCACTGTATATTATGTTTGTACTCTGATCTAATTGAGGGTATAATTGACTCATTTCTAGCGGTGGGATGCTTGGTACCAGCTTGATATTGAATTTGGTCTATGCTTTGTGTTTTCCATCTATTTGTTTTATATGTATATAATATCAATAGAAAAAGTATGGTTTACTAGTCTAGTAGCTGGCGAGTTGATGTTTGTATTTTGGGTTGATGCAGCAGTTTCGTTCAAAAATCTATCTAACCCCATAATGCATTATCCAGGTTTGAATCAGATATATCGGTGTTCCATTGACGCGGTGTTCCAATAGCGAGAGTACATGAACAATATGGATTGATTGTGAGTTATTATTTTGTGTTATGTATTTTTAGTAATGATCGTTTGATATATGTTGAATTTTGTATTGTTTTTTGGAATTTTGAATGGTTATCTCATACCGTTATAGGATTTTTTAGGATATTTTAGGCTTGCATCTTCCATGTAGCACACTATTTCTGGCATAATTGGTCGGTTATTGCATCATTTTAGTTTTTTATATCTATATATGACATTCGGTTATGATTAAGCCGTGGTTACCTTAGTTAAAGAAATGTTAGTTTTACCCTGTTTTGGACTGAGTTGAAGAGTAATTTCATCAGATTTTGTATTTACTTAGCGTGTTCGTGTAGAAGTATTCCATACCATTTACTTCAGGTTTCAGCGTATGTTGCTCGCATGTCATGGTATTTTATTTACGTCAGATGTTTCTGTTGGTTACAGGATTTTTTTCTCGTTAGTCACGGTTTTTAATATATGTTTTGGGTATGGTATAGAATTGATCTTCTTGCTTTGTTATAACTCGTGAGTTTTAGTATGTGCCTTTCCGTTTTGTATGTTCTCTGTACAGTTTACATCTTCGATGCGAAGTATTGGGTATTTTATAAAATATCAGGCTATATTACCGTTGTACCTGCAATGTAGAACATTATTTCAGGTATAAATTAGTTACATGTTGTATATTTTTCGTATTTTTATATCTTCTTACATCCTGGTACAAGGTTTGACGTGGTTATTATAGATATAGAAGAGTCCATTTGTTACAATTTCGGCCTGGTTGTTTCTTTATTGTAGGTTTATTGTAGGACCGTTCTTCAAAATTTAGGAGGAGTTAAAAGTGTCCCATAGGCAGAAGCTCGTTGTGTTTACGTTTATTTCTGATTCACTATGCTGGTTACCCTTGTGTATTACATTTTTAATGTAATTTATAGCAGAGTAGATCATCTTATTTGGCTATTTTTAGAGTTGTTTTTGTTGATGATGTATGATTTTTCCACGATAATCATAGGAATGTATGTTTAAGAGGTGTAAGTCCGTACTGCATCTTTGTGGAATTTCGTCATTGAAACCTAGCAAGTGTATTGTTTAACGTTTCATAAGACGATTTACCGGATGGAGGGGTCCTGGTGAGAGGTGATTTACACTCTTTGGTTGTAATTTGGAGTTCATCCAAGTTCAACGTGATTTTTTAAGTTCTTGTGGATATCGATCTTAACTTCCGTGTGTTTATTAGAGAGGTTATCTGACAAGCTGTTAATCATTATTGTGATTTACTTAGGACGTCAGTGAGCAGATCCCCAGATTTTTATAGCCTCACTTATTGAGACTCATGTCAGCCCCATTCATGACCACTGTACCTGTGTATAGATTTTTGGTTATGTCCAGGATGTGACTTTGCTCGACGTTGTTCAGAGATGATGGACTAAACAGATACTGTACTGTGACTTGTGTTACCTCTAAATATGTTATATATCAGTGGTAGATTGCTGAGAAGTTACCTAGTAAAGCTTTGTAGAGTTCGCTGTTACGACAAAGTGGGCTTGGATTTTATCCTACTAGAGGCATAGCATTAAGTTAGTTCTAGGAATTTGTTTTAGATTTAAACAGGTATCGTAGTAAAAAATAACATTGTTCGCATATACTCAGTGGTAAATGTCAGATATTTTAGGTATGACTGTTATGTCAGTATATGATTTTTTCATGAATCAGATCACGTGGGATATTGGAGTAGAGTTTATCATCTGGGTGTGGTAGGATACATCGTTTACAATAGTTAATCAATAATGCATTGGGTAGAGTAGAAAATCTTATTTAGCTATTTTATAGTTGTTGTTGTATGTTTTGATTGGTTATCAGAGGAATATATATCTGTATTTGATATAGATTCGCCTAATTTTCATGGAATGTTGAGGATAAAATACGCTTAATTGGATGTAATGATAGAAAATATTATTATGCTTTACCTCTCGACATTGGGTTTGGGTCCGTTTCCATGTCGTCTTGGAGAGCTAATCTACCGGATTTGTGCAGAGTTAGTGTTAAAATTTCTTCAATAATTTAATGTACATCTTAATTATGTTATCAACTTGTATGTCTTTACTAGATGCCTATTCCCGCAAGTCTTACTTATATAAGTGTTTGTGATACGTTGGCAGTTGTACACTTAGATTTGATTGATTAGATCAGGCTTTGTTATGAGATAGCTTTCCGATTCAGAATATCTGTCTTATTTGAGAGTTCACATTATCCACTATAGCATTTTTCACTAAAGGCTTGTGATGATAGCCGTAAACCTAACTCATTCTAATCTAATCTAACCAATGATGATTTTTTCCCCCGTTTTCATACTTATGTCAGGTAATTCTTCATTGATTTGAGCTATATTCTTCTCAAATCTATCCACTTGACTGTGTAGTTTTACCAATCTTAAGAAGATTGTGTGCCCACGTTTATATATTTTTTCACTTTGCTTGTTGCAAGTCCAGTAATATTGACTAATTTCAAGTAATGTTAGGGGATCGCTCTTTGGAAGACTACAGAGTTCAAATTGTTTATGTAATTTTCCCGCGTATGTCAGTGATTGTTATGGGTGTTTAGTGTTAGAATAAGATTTTTTTGTAGTGTTGGATGTGTTGCTTCTACCATTTCGTCTATTATAACGAATATTGAATAAATCCACTCCAACATTTTTACTATATTTCTATGATGTAAGGTGCGCAGTCAACAAGATCTAGAATAAAAACCATGTATATGGTTGATAATTAGCGAAACATATATCAATGAACGACAACATAAACCAGATAACAATGAATGCAAAAAGGGTTACCATAAACTGTTATATGCATTAATACCTAGGCAACCTAACCTTACAGTCATCCTAAGCAATAGTTATGTATTTGTATTCGTGTTTGATGCTTATGCATAATATTGATATGTGTATAGCATTCAGTCATTGTTATATACATACGAAGCCCTCCAAACGACTCCAAATATCACTTTACCATTTATGTTCTTTCTATCGTTGTCACTCTCAACCCATATTTGTTAGCAGAGAGGGTCCATTTTCAAACTTAGATGGTGTGATTGTAACGGGTATTTCATATTATTTTTTGGTTTGACACAGTTCTACATCGCTTTAACATGTTATTCACACCCATCATAACCTAACCTAACCTTATGTAGGGTATTCAGTCATTGATATCTATATATGAAGCCCTCCAGACGACTCTAAATATCACTGAAACATATATGTTATTCATTTCGTAGTCAAGCTCAACCCATATTAGTTTGCAGAGAGGACCCATTTTCAAACTTAGCTGGATTGAATGCTACAAGTAATTCATATTTGTTACTAGTTTCATACAAACGCACACATGGTCTCACACTAGGTTTTTCTTATTTACTTCAATATCTCCACTTGGCTCTACATCCTTTGACGACTTGCATCTCTGATTTGCCTTTTATTTCCTATAATTGTCATATTCATAACGATGACTTTGTTTTAAGATCTGATCGGCCCCTGATTTATGTCCTACCAATCTGTAAAACATCTAGATCATTTATCTCGAAAAAGGTTTATGGTATCATTTCACCCCATGAAACATATTCTCCAACTGTTTTCGACGATTCGATGTTACCTCCGACTGACGCGATGTTTGCAAATATTTGCTCAACCTTGGTTTTTGGGATAATATAATCATTTCATTGAGGATTTACATAGTTTTATATGTGTTTATTGACATTATTCACAGACCTTACTGGCATCATCAATGACATCTGCCTGTTTTTTTTATCTGAAGCAGCATGGTTTGTACATCCAACCATACCCATCGTCACTCTATTTCAGTTGTCTCTCAAAATATTGAACCTTAACTATTCGAATCTTTTCCAATTCAAAGTCATTCATATCTTCATCATTGAGAAATTTTGCATACGATCCAGATTTTCTTTTGTTCATAGGTATAATTGGTTTTCCACTACTTCAGCTTTATTACAGTCATGATGATGATTTTTCCACTTATATCATATAAATTTCAAGATTTGGTTTCTTAGCTTCCCGAATCTTTGTTACGTACGACTGTAACGCGTCGACATCAGTTACCCAAAGCCGACTACATTTTTCCTGCATCCATATATGAATAATATCTCCCAATCATTCGATTCTTGTTTTACCTATTCTGAGATAACTGATACTTTCAACACTAGTCAATACTTGTTCGATCCTACTCATATCATCTTCGGAGAGTTCTTCTTCCAACACTGGTAAATACATTTTGAGATATGATTTTTTTTATTGTATGACGAAACGTGTGTCACCGCTTGATCTCAACGAAACACTGACTCCATTTTCGGTATGCAGCTAGCTATTATAAGTTGATTACATGTTGTTTTCCGTAAACATTTGGCCTAACATTGCTCGCCTTGGTCATCAACTGTGAAAGTATGTATGTGTATAGGGCTGTGTACGTATGTGAATGTGTATGTTCAAGCGTATGTACGTGCTACATGAGTTAAAAAATGTATAACAAAACATTTAAAATTCAAATTTACGAGGGATGACAGAGCCAAGTCGGTCAATTGAAGTGATAACTTGGCTGCTTGAGTAATGTGTTCTTCCTCGAAAATTTAAATTTTAAATTTTTTGTCAAACATTTTTTTACTCATGTAGCACGTACATACGCTTATTTAAACATACAATACACATCCACATCTTACCTGCTGAGTCTCATCCAAACATGTAACAGAGATATCGATAGAAATTTTAGGATTAAAAACATATGCAAAAGGATATTTGCTGGATCAAATTGGAGAAATGTATTCTGACTGCTTATGATATGTTAAATATACAGCCCAAGTGGAGAGTTTCATACATATCCATATCATACAAGGACATCAAACTTTAATACAAATACATAACTATTGATTAGGATGACTGTTAGGTTAGGTTGCCTAGGTATTAATGTATTTGGCAGTGTATGGAACCCCTTTTTGCATCAATTGATATTTGATATATTTTGTCGTACATTGATATATATTTCGCTAATTATGTAACTTAAACATGATTTATATCCAAGATCTTGTTGACTGCGGACCTCACATCACAGATCTGTAGCATATATGTTGGAGTGGATTTATTCAATATTCGTTATAATAGACGCAAATGGTAGGAGCAACACATCCAACACTACAAAAAAATCCTATTCTAACAGTGAAATGATACTCTTTAACACCCATAACAATTACTGACATATGTTGGAAGCTTACATAAACTTTTTGAACTCTACAGTCTACTAACGAGCGATCACCTAACATAACTTGAAACAAGTTGATATTACTGGATTTGTAACAAGCAAAG
>SDVV010007936.1:0-17486 GCA_016164225.1 Gammarus roeselii | reverse complement strand
GATGCTCCGGGCACATGGAGAGGATGGATGAAGGGAGACTGGTGAAAAGGGTGATGAATGCGGAGGCGAGTGGTCGCAGGCCTAGAGGTAGATCGAAGTTTGGGTGGATGGATGGTCTGAAGCAGGCGTTGGGAAGGAGAGACATGAATGTGGAGGTGGCGAGAGAGCGTGCAATGAACAGGCGTGAGTGGAGAATGATTGTGAAAGGTTGATTTAGACGCTGCTCTGATGTGTTTTCCCGCCCTTGGCATCCCGCTGTCGGTATGGTCGTGGGTGGGGGGAGGGGGGGCATTATGACGCGGCGGGGTAAGCCAGTGAAAACTGTCGGGCCTTACTGCTGATGGCGGTTCCTCGGACTGCACTCGGGACCCAGAGTGTAAGTTGAGGGGCTACCGGCCGGACCCTTCAGCACAAAAGGGCTAAGTTGTGTGAGTGGGAGCGTATGAGGGTGTGAGGTGCGCCTTGCCGTCGGCCACCCCCCTTTCTGGGGGATGCGGCCTAGTATCTGTATCTGTGTTGCTGTTTGAATATGTGTGTTGAGGAAGAGGCGATGAGTTCGGGTGGGTAAGATTAGATTAGAGTGACGAGGCTTTCTAGCGCGCTGGAGCCATCGCCCTTCTGGCGCCGAATGTCAAATTAGCGAACAGTGCTGCATCAAGTTAGTCCTCGTTTTTCTTCAAATGTTCCAGTTAGGTTTACTACTGCGCAAAGTCAAAGTACTTTACGCGGCGAACATCTATAGTATGTACGGGTGCCACAGGAGGTACAGGAAATCCTAAAGTGCTGAGGCCACGTGGTCCCAGCACTCCCCGGATGGCAGCAAGGAGGAATAACACACTACCTACCCTGCTTCAGAGCCCCAAGGATCCGCAGTAGTCCTTAAGGTGCCGGGCCAAGTGCTTTAACACCTGCTGAGGGGTAAGGTGAAAAAAATATAGAAAACGGGGATCCCATGCATGAGATCTACACTAGGTGTAGGGAATTTCACGCATGGGAACAGCAAAAATGGAAAGAAGGAAAAGTTGTTGAAAAAGGTTGCATGAAAGAAAGCGCGTAACTTGGCTGTTATTTGCCACCCGAAGAAAAATAGTTAGAACCGGTAAGTGTATATTTGAGTGTGCGTGTCTGAGTGAGCGTGCGCGTGTATGTGTGTTTGAATGTTTGTGTGCAACGACTATTATGAGAGTTGTTAAGAAGGAGTCTCAGACAAGTTTAAGGAAATTTGAACTAAACAAAAGATGCAAATGAAGTCAATTAAAGTTGAGCAAATCAGGATGGGGGAGAAAAGTAGAGATAGTGAGGGTGAAGAAGAGGAGTGTCTGAAGAGAAATAAGGGTGTTCACCCCGCCGGTTGGGCCGTGACTCCGTGCGGCCCGTGAACCTAACAGATGTCTAGGGGGGGTCGGGTGGGTAAACGTCCGGCAATGCAAAGTCCGAAGATGACGATTCGAGGGGAGCGGAAATCAGCATCGACGTAAATGGAGAATTATTAAAGATACCTGTGGTGTTTGAATTACCTGGGCCCAAGTGTTGAAGAGACAAACTAGTGGAAACGGAGGTGTAATGTTCAGTAAAGGGTGTTCAGTGTTGAGCGCAATGATGAGTGTAATGAGCTGCAGGACCTGGGGTATGGAAGCAAAAGGGGGGTCGAGTGATGGAGTTCCAACTGTGCTCTACAGGGTTGAGACGTGAGGAGGGGGCGAAAAACAGAAGAAGGTTGAATGTTTTCGAGATGAAATGTCTGAGGAGCATGGCTGGAGTAACGCTGAGAGACCGGATCACCCACGACGTGGTTCGAATCAGAACACCGATGGTGAAGAAGTCGGAGGACAGAGTGGATTCGAGTGTGCTGAGATGGTTCGGGCACTTGGAGAGAATGGATGAAGGGAGGTTGGTGAAAAGGGTGATGAATGCGAAGGCGAGTGGTCGCAGACCTAGAGGTAGACCGAAGTTTGGGTGGATGGATGGTGTGAAGCAGGCGTTGGGAAGGAGAGATTAGATTAGAGTGACGAGGCTTTCTAGCGCGCTGGAGTCATCGTCCTTCAGGCGCCGAATGTCAGACCAGCAAACAGTGCTGCATCAAGTTAGTCTTTGTTTTTCTTCGTTTTCAATGTTCGAGTTAAGGTTTACTACTGCGCAAAGGCAGAGTTTTTTGCGCGACGAACGTCTATGGTATGTACGGGTGCCACAGGAGGTACAGGAACTCCTAAGGCGCTGAGGCCATATGGTCTCAGCACTCCTCGGATGGCAGTAAGGAGGAATAACACACTACCTACCCTGCTTCAGAGCCCCAAGGATCCGCAGTAGTCCTTAAGGTGCGGGCTACGTGCTCCAACACCTGCTGAGGAGGAAGATGAAGAAAAGACAAAAAACGGGGATCCCATGCATAAGATCTACACTAGGTATAGGTAATTTCACTCATGAGAACAGCAAGAATGGAAAGAAGAAGGAATAGTCGTAGAAAAAGGTTACATGAAAGAAAGAGCGCAATTTGGCTGTTATTTGCCACCCAAAAGGGGAATAGTTAGAACAGGTGTGTGAATGTTTGAGTGTGTGTGTGTGTGTGTGTGTGTATGTGTGTGCGTGCGTGTCTATGTGTGTGTGTGTGTGTGTGCAGCGACTATTAGGAGAGTTGTTAAGAAGGAGTCTGAGAAAAGTTTAAGGAAATTTGAACTAAACATAAGATGCAAATGAGGTAAATAAAAAGTCAAGCAAATCAGGACGGGGGAGAAAAGGAGAGATAGTAAAGGGTGAAGAAGGGGGGAGTCTGAAAGGAAATAAGGGTGTTCACCCCCCCGGTTGGGCCGTGACTCCGTGCGGCCCATGAACCTAACAGATGCCTAGATGGGGTGGGAAGGAGAGACATGAATGTGGAGGTGGCGAGAGAGCGTACAATGAACAGGCGTGAGTGGAGAATGGTTGCGAATGGTTGATTTTGACGCTGCTCTGATGTGCTTTCGCGCCCTTGGCATCCCACTGTCGGGATGGTCGGAGGGAGGGGGGCGGCCATTAGGACGCGGCGGGGGTAAACCAGTGAAAACTGTCGGGCCCTGCTGCTGACGACGGATCCTCGGACTGCACTCGTGACCCTTTAGCACAAAAGGGCTAAGTTGTGTAAGTGTGAGCGTATGAAGGTGTGAGGTGCGCCTTGCCGTCGGCCACCCCCCTTTCTGGGGGAGGCGGCCTAGTGTCTGTATATCTGTATCCGAGTCTCCAGGGCTGTAACATGAGGAGGCCCAGTTTAAGGAGGCCCAGTTCCCGACTAGGTTTAGACATTTCTGGAGTTCCTGTTGAATTGTAAAGAGGCTAGGATGCCTGTAGCTTATTTGTTAGTCGTCCACGTATAGTGATGAAAGCAATCTTCCGTCGCGCGGGAGAATGTCAGCAACCTGATCGATTTTGAGTATAAAAAGAGAGACACTGAGGACGCTTCCTTGGGGGCCGCCCATTTCTTGCGGATAGGATGGTGACAGGGTGTCGCCGACCTTAACCCTGAAGGTGCGATTTCGCAGGAATTGGTGGATATAACGTGGTAAGTGGCCTCTAAGCCCTTTGCGGTGGAGATCCTTCATGATGCCATATTTCCAGGTAGTATCGTACGCTTTTTCCACGTCGAAAAATATGGAAACCACGTGTTACCCTCAGATAAATGCCTGTCTTACGTCAGATTCCAGTCTTACAAGGTCGCGCTTGCGTAGAGTCGCACTTGCGGCTGCCACACTGGACGTTGTTCAGGCCTGCATGTATTTCAAGGTGGTCGATAAGGCGCGTGTTTATCATTCTTTCCATGGTCTTGCAGAGGACGCTGGTAAGAGCGATGGGGCGATAGTTATGTGGGTCACCGTGGAATTTCGTAGGTTTGGGTATTGGGATAATTACAGATTCCCGCCATTGATCGAGAAAAAATTAGTTAGTATAAGAAGTGTTGAACACTTTTTAATAAGTGCTCACGGGCGCCGTCTGGGAGATTCTTGATCATGTTGATGTGCACCCGGTCTGGCCCAAGTGAAGTTTCACGTGTATGGTCTATGGCGCACTGTAGTTTGAGGAGGGAGAAAAGTTTGTAGTAGGCGTCACCGTTTCTAGAAGTAAAGTCAAGATGATCACTTTCTCGCAAGTCTTTTTCTCGTTGGAAAGCAGCCGTGTAGTTAGTTGATTGCGATATCTGGCTAAAAGTCTGAGCTAATTTATTTGCGATTTCCGCTTGGGAAGAATAAATTCTGCCTCCGTCTGGAAGAATGTTGATAGGTCGCTCGGGTTTTCCCTGGATCCGACGGATTTTTCCCCACACTTGGGAGAGAGGGGTGTTTCGATTAATAGTGTTGACTAACTGAGCCCAGCTTTCACGTTCCTTTTCCACTCGAAATTTTCGGTATACTGCAGATGCCTTTTTTCACGCTACTCTGTTCCTGGGGGACCGTGCACGTCGGTAGGCATTGTAAAGCCTTTCACGTATATCTCTTGCTTCTTGCACCTCTCGGCACCACCATGGTTTCGGAAAGAAGGATTAAGGGGCATATTAGGGAATGCTTGTCTCAGCTACAGCTTGAAACTTTTCGTATAGATGGGCGACGAGGTCGTGTTCTGAAATATTATCGGGGATGCCATCCATATCGCTCCACGCGATGTGTGCAGAATATTCCTCGTAGCTGGTTTTCCGGTAGTTGAATTGATTGAAGTTCTTGTGGGGCAAGGTTGGTTGGTTGGTGAGAAGCGATATGATGACTGGGTCATGGTCGGTGTCGTGTGTTGAAGGCAAGACCCCCCAATTGAGTTGGGGTGCTAGAGGATAAATCGATGGCAATTTCACTTTCGGGGATGATTCGGGTGGGTTGTCCGTCGTTGAGAAGGACCAGGTTGTGAGTGTTTATGGTGTTTGCCATTATCACTCCCCTGGGGTCTGTTCTCACGCATCCCCATGTTTCATGGTAAATCTGCCTGAGCGTTAGTCTACTATGTCCTATTCCAAATCGTCGGAGAATAATCTCAGCCTTTCGAGATCAATTAATAGAAGATATTTGAGTGCCATGGATTCTATGAAGGGGCCCAGGGTGTTAAGCATTTCCTTTCTCGAGGGACTACCAGACCATTTATTGCTCAATCTGTTACGCACAGCTTTCTTCATTGCTGGGTGAATGCCTTTATATGAAAGTGAGTGCTGTTCTGCAGGGCCAGGTGTCACTGCAGCTCACCGCTACGCTTTGGTCGGCCGCTCTTTAACCGCTATCACATATTGTCACGGAACCCAGTATAAACGAACGTTTTTGTTCCTGGAGAATAAGCGTACGAGCCAGAGCAGAATTGACGAAGCACCAGGGCGGCAATTGTTGTATGTTTCCGCGATCTGAAGTGCGCTAAACGAATGACTAAAACTTGATATTTGCAGCTGGGAGGATATTTGCCGCTGAGAGGGGGTCATGAAATCCTGCTGCACAGCCCACAACATCGGCACCCTTAGATCCATAAGTGAATGTACGTCAACTGTCACCGTGGTGAATTCAGACACAGTTACAACTACAGATACTCGGCCGAATCCTCCATGAAAGGGGTAGCCGCCTGCAAGGCGCACCTCACACTCATCTTATATACTCGCACTCAAACAGACTTTGCTCGTTTGAGCTCAAGGGCCCGACCGGGAGACCCCGAAACAGACATTATGGGTCAGAAGAGCGGTCCGAGATCAGTGTCAGCAGCAGTGCATGACACTGTCACAGGTTGGCCCCAACCGCGTCACAGTGGCCAGGTCTTCCGCCTACGACCATCCCTTTTCTCAACGCGACGCCTAAGACGGAAAAGCACATCAGGGCAGCGACTAAATTCATCCATTCACAACCTTGAAAGCACATCAGGGCAGCGACTAAATTCCTCCATTCACAACCTTGAAAGCACATCAGGGCAGCCTCAAAACTCATTCAAACACAACCCTTTTCCTCTCACGCCTTTCCATTGCACGCTCACTTGAAACCTCCACACGCATGTCTCTTTTCCTCAAAGCCTGCTTCACGCCATCCATCAACCCAAACTGAGGTCTACCTCTAGGCCTACGTCTACGCCTTCATCACCATTTTCACCAATCTCACATCAATCATCAGAATGTGACCAAACCATCTCTGAACACGAGACTCTACTCGTCTTCGATTTTCTTCCCCATCCCCGTTCTAATTCGAACAAAGTCGTTATTGATTCCATCTCTCAGCATCACTCCAGCCATGCTCTTCAACCATTTCATCTCGGGAACATTCAACCTTCGTCTCTTTTCTGCTCTCGCTCGTAAAGTATCGGCTCCGTACAGCACAGTTTGGACCCCTACCCATCAAATCCTCTCTTTGCAAAATAACAATATTTCAAAAAATGAGATACACACAGATACAGACACTAGGCCGCGTCCCCCAGAAAGGGGGGTGGCCGACGGCAAGGCTCACCTCACACTCACAAAACTTAGCCCTTTTGTGCTAAAGGGTCCGGCCGGTAGCCCCTCAACTTACACTCTGGGTCCCGAATGCACCGATGAACCGTCGTCAGCAGCAGGGCCCGACAGTTTTCACTGGTTTACCCCGCCGCGTCATAATGGCCGGGCCCCCCCACCCACGACCGTCCCGACAGCGGGATGCCAAGGGCGGGAAAGCACATCCGAGCAGCGTCAAATCAACCATTCACAACCATTCTCCACTCACGCCTGTTCATTGCACGCTCTCTCGCCACCTCCACATTCATGTCTCTTCTTCCCAACGCCTGCTTCAGACCATCCATCCACCCAACTTCGGTCTACCTCTAGGCCTGCGACCACTCGCCTCCGCATTCATCACCCTTTTCACCAATCTCCCTTCATCCATCCTCTCCAAAAATGAGAAGAGGAGAAAATAAAATACAGATACAGGCAGACACTAGGCAAGGGGGAGTGGCGCACCTCACGCTCTCATACTCACACTCGCAAACCTTAGCTCTTTTCCGCAAAATGGTCCGGCCGGGGATCCCACAACACACCCTCCGGGTCATGAGTGCGGTTCGAGGTTAGTGTCGGCAGCTGGGCCCAACAGCGTGACTGGTTTACCCCTGCCGCGTCATGACGACCGGGCCTCCCTCGCCTACGACCACGTTGACTCTCAAAGATATGCCTAGGGCTGGAAAGCACATAAGGGCAGCGTCAAAACTCATCCGTTCACTATCAATCTCCACTCACGCCCATCCAGTGCACGCTCTCTCGCTACCTCCACACTCACGTCTCTCCTTCCTAACGCCTGCTTCACACCATCCATCCACCCAAACTTCAGTTTCCCTCCACTCGCCTCTGACTGTAACACTTTTTTCATTAATCTCTCTTCATTCATCCTCAACGTGTGCCCGAACCATCTCAGAACACGCGAATAAACTCTGTCCTCTAACTTCTTTACCAACCCCGTTCTGATGCGAACCACGTCGTTAGTGAACCTGTCTCTTAGCGACACTCCAGCCATGCTCCTCAAACATTTCATCTCGAAAACAATCAACCGTCTTTTCTCCTCTGCTCTCAACCCCCCCAAGTCTCATCTCCGTACAGCAGAGTCGGCACAATGACACCCTAATACAGTCTTCTCTTTGCTTCCGTCCTCAGTGTCCTGCAGCTCATTACGCTCTTCAGTGCACCCAACCCTTTACACCCCTCCTTCACTCGCGACTTCACCTCAGTTTCCACTAATTCAGTCTTCTCCACATGGGAGCCCAAATACTTAAAACACTGAACTTCCTCCATGAGCTCTCTATTTAGGGTGACACTAATTTTGCTCGCATCGACAGTCTTCGAGCATCTCATTACTTCCCTCTTATCGACGTTTACTCGAAGCTTCCTCCTCTCACACACTCTACCAAACTCAGACACTAGCCTACATGTCTTCTCCTCCGATTTCGCCACCAGGGCCGTATCATCAGCAAATAGCAACTGGCTCAACTGCCCCATTCGCTTCCCAACAGTTCCAAGCCACGACCCAGCACACTCAAAAATTAAACAATGGGAGAAATAAGCGAAAACTAGAAGATAAAGCAAACAATAAATAAAAATATGTATAAGAAAATATGATAAAATCAAATTTAAAAAATATGAGATTAAATAAACAAAATAAAATAAACTATAGAAAGAATGAGTATGAGCGTATGAGGGTGTGAGGTGTGCCTTACTGTCGGCCACCCCTCTGTCTGGGGGATTCGGCCTGGAGTCTGTATCTGTATAGAAAAAATCTAAGGTGGAAAGTCGTCAAGATAAAAAGAAAGATACGTTAATGTACCTTCAACAAAATTTACTTGGCGAATGGGGGTAAACAAGGTGAAAGCAATAAACCAGGAGAAACATTGAAGAGTAACAGTCTGAAAGAAAACTAAGGTGTGAAACCCCATGTTGGGTCGTGACACCGTGTGATCCGTAAACCAGTAGCCTAGGTGGGGTTCCGTAAGTGAGGAATCTTTTCTTTTAAGCGAGGTCGCTATCATTTGCAAGAACGACTCGTGTATGCCGGTAAACGAGGAAATGTTTGTTTTTGCTCAGAGGAACTTTCTGGAGTCATTTTTTTTTCATTTTGCAGAAGTGTGTTAAGTCACCTGAAATATTGCTTTGTCGACGCATCTGTAGAGCTTAGAAAGGCACATGAGCGTGCGTCGGAGTGTTGGATACCACATGCCGTGCAGGTCGGCGGGAGAGCTGCCTACGCGGCTGAACCGCTCATTGCCGGTGCTGCTGAATCCGCCATCTGACCTGCGGAGACGAGGTTACAAAAATTAGCTTCAGTTGACAAAAAAATATGAAGCCACAAGACAAGTGTCTACATCACTGTTAATTTCACAAAAATACGAACACTCAAAGTTGAAAAAAAATGTATTACTTGTGGTGAAGATATAAGCTTCAGATACAGATACAGGCACTAGGCCGCACCCCTCAGAGAGGGGGGTGGCCGACGGCAAGGCGCACCTCACACCCCCATACGCTCACACAACTTAGCCCTTATGTGCTAAAGGGTCCGGCCGGTAACCGCGCAACATACATTCCGGGTCACGAGTGCAGTCTGAGGACCCGTTGTCAGTAGCGGGGCCCGACAGTTTTCACTGATTTACCCTTGCCGCGTCATAATGGCCAGCTCCCCCGCCCCCAACGGCCATCCCGACAACGGGATGCCAAGGGAGGGGAAGCACATCAGAGCAGCGTCAAAATCCACCATTCACAACCATTCTCCACTCACGCCTGTTCATTGCACGCTCTCTCGCTACTTCCACATTCACGTCTCTCCTTCCTTACACCTACTTCCCACCATCCATCCAAACTTCGGTCTCCCTCTAGGCCTGCGACCACTCGCCTCCGCATTCATCACCCTTTTCACCTATCTCCGTTCGTCCATCCTCTCCATGTGCCCGAACCATCTCAGAACACGCGAATCCACTCTGTCCTCCAGCTTCTTCACCATCCCGGTTGTGATTCGAACCACGTCGTTGGTGATCCGGTCTCTCGGCGTTACTCCAGCCATGCTCCTCCAACATTTCATCTCGAAAACATTCAACCTTCTCCTCTGCTCTCACCCTCCAGGTCTCAGCTCCGTAGAGCACCGTTGGGACAATAACACCCTCATAGAGCCCACTCTTAGCTTCCATCCCCAACGTCCTACAGCTCATTACACTTTTCAGTGTAACCAACACTTTACATCCCTCCTTCATTCGCGCCTACACTTCCGTTATCTCTACATGGGAGCCTAGATATTAAAAACACTGAACTTCCTTCAAGAGCTCTCCATTTACGGGGACACTAATTTTGCTCGCATCGACAGTCTTCGAGCATCTCATTACTTTACTCTCACCCACGTTCACTCGAAGCTTCCTCTTCTCAGACACTAGCCTAAATAGCTTCTCTTCTAAATCCGCAACCAGGGCCGTATCATCAGCAAATAACAACTGGTTCAACTGCCAACTCCGCCCATTCGTTTCCAACAGTTCCAAGCCACGATCCAGCACACTCGCGTTCACCTCCCTGACCACTCCATCCATATAGAGGTTGAACAGCCAGAGAGACATCACGCAGCCTTGTCTCAGTCCCACTTTCACTGTGAACCAATCATAAACCTTGCTTCCCACTCTGACACATGCTCGGCTGCCAACATAGAGACTCAGCACCGCTTTCAACAGATGTCCACCCACTCCAAACAAACGCAACACCCTCCACAGCGCTTCCCTGTCAATCCTGTCGTAAGCCTTCTCCAGATCCACGATCAAAGATAAAAACAAACACCATTAAAAAATCGCGTGTCACACAAGCGACACATGATTTGACAACAGATGAGAACTCTTTTTTAGTCCACAAATGTTTTGGATACGTCCGTTTCTCCGGTTGACTTCTCAAAGTATTATCAACAGGCAGTTGTTACTCGTCACCTCCCCAGATACTAACCACGATGATTTCCAACTAAACTGGTTGCAAGGTTTTGTGATCCAACATTAGCCGCTGGACTTAGTAACCCGCCACAAGCCACTAGTCTACTTAACCCACAACAGAGGGTTGCGGTGCGGGCACCATACGGCCCTACAGTCATACAAACATAGACGGAGAAATCTACCTTCCTATCTCTGCTTGCAGAGCCAAGGTTCACCCCATACGGTCGATCAAGTCCTGACTTCGAGCCCGTCCACCGCACCCGGCAGCCTCGACCATAACATCACGTCACTGAGTGATCTGTGGGAACGCCAGCGAGAGAGCATCAGCTTCTTCGGGGGTGTAGGCCTAATATAAGGCCTTGCACCTGAAGTGACACTCTCAAAACGCACACGTCGGTGGGTTTCCGGGCCTCGAGCTGTGCGCTGGCCGTGGCTCCTCCATCGTAGGAGGAGCTGAAGTCAAGCAGCAACAACCTACCACAGGCGTTAGCTTCACTCACCCTAACGAGATGACAGACGCGGCATCGCTGTATGTTCTGGAGTGTCCTCTGGACAGCAGGGCCGTCTGACGGGCGGCATTGGCCGTCGCTGCTATCTCCTGCGCGATCTGCTCCATCAGCTCCAGCTTGCTAGGGTATGCAAGGTCACCCGGAGACGGCAAGAACCTGAAAGCTGATACTATCAATAGGGGCTAACAAAGAATCGGAGGCATCTTACCATCAAATATATAGCAGGTTGCTATAAGGAAGTACAGCAATCATAATTCATATCCATCTAGCAGGTCAATATTTCATGACATTTGTACTGCAAATATTTAATTAATTAAGGAAGATTCAAATAAGAACCAGATGGCCTGAGCCCAGGTATGAGCTCTTTGTCCGGAAGTCTCTTGCACTGGTCATTAACCACACCCACGACAAAATGATAAGAAGAAGCATTTTAAAGTAACAACTTTATTTATACTTATATAAAGCGTGTTATGAAAACTCGAGTTCAACATTGGAAAAAGTAAGAAGTCAATGTAGAAATTCTATTTCTCTCCAATTTGAGCAATAACGCGTCTAAGTGAATGCAATACTGGCCAGAACATTTGCCCGTTGGCATGAGATGTGGTAAACGCTAGTACTAACCAGAGTCCTTCAAACCTTACAAGCAAGAGATTGACAGTGCAAACCAGAAGGAAACCGTGTAGATAGCACGGTAAGATCCAAACTTGTGATGACCAAGTAATATTTGAAGAGTGCATGGGTTTAATTAAATTTGAATATGTTCAACTTACATGAAATTTTTTTTTCATGTTACTGGGATGTTCAAGAACAGGTCAGTCAAATAAATAAAATTCAAAGCATGTATAATACAATACTTACGTAACTAAGCAATGAAAACGAAACAGTAAACCAGATTAATCTAACGAAAGTACAGGAGTGCAAGAGAACTTGCTAAAGGGCAATTCTAAACAAAAGTCATGACCGGAGCTCTGACGCGAGTCTGTTAGCTTGAATGAAGATTCCATTAATATTTTTTTCATCAATGAAACATTATAGTGATATTTCAGAATTTATAACTTACGGCACATATCAGTTCTTCCAATTCAAATTTCATCACGTTTAATGTAGCCATGAAGATCAAATTAAGAGGTCCATCTGTACCGGAGTTCTGACCAAAGTCTTTGTTAGGTGCCACACAGGGCATGAAAAATGTATAAAAATTATAATGAAATTTGAGTATTAACGAATTCTTACTACAACAGTAGCTACATAAAAAAAAATAGATAAAAATGTCCCAAACTTGCTACAGAGCAGACGGTTGGGCAGTGCCCAGATAGAAGAAGTGAAAAAATAAGAGACAAAGCCTTGTAACAGACGTTTGACAGCAAGTCCAACAGACAGAGAAGAAAGTACTCTCTCAACATATGGAATCTAACGTGAAAAATTGCAGAAGTTACACCATCCCTAAAATATGTTACCTGTGGCTGGTCAACAGTGTCGGTTGCTAATATTACAAGGATATACGTTCACAAGCTAAGAATTGTTGGTTAGTTCTCTACACATATACATGATGAACGAGTGAAGCAGCAGCATTGTCACCAGCCTCACCCAGCAATGTCCGAGGTTATGTAAACGTGTGCTCTGTAGACAAGCCTCTCCTGTGCATCCTCCAGCATGCGGGACACCACCACTCTCAACGATGCCAGTTGGTGAGGGTTGCTCTGCAGGTGCTCCTCTATCATGCTGCAGGGGGAGAACAATGCTCATAAAATTTACCTAGGTTACCACAACATGGTTCAAATGCCATCGGTATTGAGTATTTGCCGTTGTTTACGTTTGTATTTATGGACGTTGAGAACACCCATATTTTTTACAAGATAGGCTTTGGATAGCTTATCTATTTTAAACTTACATGGGTCCGAATTAAAAAAAAGACTGAGTCACGAGCAAAAAAACTAACAGGCCTCTGCCATCCTCGATACAAATTGAGATCTGCAGTCACAGACGCCACTCCAATAGTAGTTATTGTAATAGCACTGTATCTGAGAAAAACGTAACGATATTAACTGCATTGGCCAAGTAGTAAACAAAAAAATTGATAGGTATAAAATTATCATGATTCACAATTACTTTGTGGCAAGTTAACAGCTTCATGCCAACATGTGTGCTTCACAAATTAAGTGCATCATCAGAGAATGAAAAAATGAAGTATTAGCATCTGCTCATCCGTGGCAAATTTGAAATGAACTTGAAATGCATGACAATGTCTGTGAAACAGAAATCAAAGTTTGGTTAGAATAATAGATACTTCAATTTTACGAAAGATTAGATAAGATTAGATTAAATGCCAAGGGTTTCTAGTGCACTGGAGTGATGAAATTAGGGAGACGAGGCTTCCTAGCGCGAGAAGTCATCGTCCTTCTGGCGATTTGATTTGTGATCGAGTTTACTGCTGGGTCAAAGGTATGCATAAGTGCCACAAGAGGTACACTGACTCCTAAGGTGCTGAAGCTCTATGGTCAGCACTCCTTGAGTGGCAGCAAGGATCGTAATCACTAGACCTATCCTGCTCGAGAGTTTCAGTCGTCCTTAAGGTGCTGGGGGAAATACGTCCAAACACCTGCCAAGAGGGATGATGAAGAAGAAACAAAACGGGGATGCCATGTATGAGATAAACACTCATGAGTACAGCAAAAATGGAAAGAAGAGAAGGAGAATCGTAGAAAAAATTGCATGAAAGAAAAGTGCAATTCGACTATTATTACTACCAAAACTGAAAACAAATTGGACCAGTGGTCTTAGGGAGAGACGAGAGATACGTTGAAAAGATTGTGAACTAAACATATCTAACATGCACTGAGATAACAAACAATTAAGTATAATCACGATGGAGTAGAAAAGGAGAGAGAGAGTGAAGGGTGAAGGAGAGGAGTATTTGAAGGGAAATAAGGGTGTTCACACTTCCGGTTGTGCGAGTCAGTGAACCTAACAGATGCCTAGGGAGAGGAGACGTTACTAATCGTCATGCACTTTATACAGCATTAGATCCACTCACCCTCTTCTAAGAATACTGCAAAGCTCCGAGAGCGTCTCCAGATGGTCTATGTGTATGATGAGTGGCCTTAGACCGTCGTAAAGTGTGGTGCAAAGACCTTCAAGGAAAACCTCCAACTCAGGCGTGGGTAGCGAGAAAAACTGATTGTAGAGGGCGTGCTCGTCCTCACAGACATGCACGAGAAAGGCGCAGCCGCTGCGCACCAGTGAGCAGTGGTCCTTGCGGTAGTTGGTGACAAGCTGCGTTACTGCGTCGCTCACACACGGGCCTAGCAGCTGCTGCCGCTGCCGGAAGTAGCACTGGTGGCAGTCGTTGAGCAGATTTTGGTACTCAACGAGGTGAGTCACGTCACTCTGGTTGTGTTTGTAAAGTGAACTCAGACTACGATCGGAGCTTTTGTCAGAGCCGTGACCGTTAGACGGGGTAGGGACGGAATGATTGTATGAGCGCTGTTGCTGGAGCTCTGAGTTTAAGGCATTGCTGGGGCCATTACCTACACTTCTTAATGCATTGATGCTCACTTCTTGTCTGCCCTCGACTAATCTATCTTCTATTTCACTCATGAGCGTTTTAATTCTTGAGGCATTAGTTCTAAACTTACTGTAATACAACACGGTAGCATTATCAGAATTTGGCTGTGTAGTGCCACCCTTTGGTAATACTTGCCTAGTGGAATTTTCTAAAGATTTTGTTACGTAAATTCTAATTAATCCAAGTGCTCTACTTAAACAATGCATATACCGAACTAGATAGACAGAAGACTCCCTACACCTTGGGTTGTTCTTCATATAAGCAATGCACTGGTCAATTTTGGCTAGTAGTGGAATGAAGCCTTCACTTGTAACTGTGAAGGCTGGAGATGTCAATTTCTGGGAGATTGAATCCACTTGAGTGAAGTACCAGAGTTTGGCTTGTATGAAGTCTGCAGTGTTGGATAGGCGGGTTTGCTCAGCCAACAGGTGCTCGCAATCGGTGTGCAGCGCTGTTGTACGCGTCGAGACGCTGGTATACTGTAAAAGAAGAAGGTAACTATATTATCAAAGCTACAATGACTATGGGTACTAAACAGAATGCTAATTTTATTTCTTTCTTAAGCCAGCCCCTTGTAGCAAGTTTTGATTGTGATGAATCAAATTCAGTGACCTTGTTGTAGCTAGATCACACGCTTATATTCAAATTCAGTGATCTTGTTGTAGCTAGATCATGCACTTATTATATAATCATCATTGCTCTGTTATGCAAAATCATTTTTCAATGGATCAATCTAACCTAAACTGAAGGAACTCATTCTGAAAGATGAAAAAAAAAGCATTTAGCTACCTGATTAATGCAATTTGTGAAGAAAAATGGATTAACATCAACAAGTCATAAAGTGAATTGATTAGCAAATATCACCTTCCAACAAGGAGATTCAATGGGTACCTATAGCTAATAGAAGGTTAGCAATGACATGGCAATATCGACCAACATGGAGACAAAAGAAACATTTTGCTGAAGGAAGTGAAATATGTAAGTAAATTGCAAGAAGAACTAGTACTCATGGTAGCGGGATGGTATCATTTTGTCCAGAGCGATAGAATCATTATGTTCAGCAAATCAAACATAGCACATATTAAGCACAAAAAACTTGTATACAATTCAACTAGTTATTGCCAGGTACATATAATAGGCACAGACTAGATTGAAGTGACGAGGCATTCTAGTGCACTGAAGTCAATGTGCTTCTGGCACTGGACATCAAACCAGCAACTATTGCTGCATCCAGACATCAACAAGTCATTGATTGTCTTAGGCTTTGTTTTGGCTCATGGCATGCTCATGCCACTACAAAAGAAGAAGAGATCAAGGAAAATTTTTATACAAAATAAATATGGAATGTAGGAATCTATAAGGTGGTAAGATGAAGCGTAATCAATTGATAACACATACATTTCAGCTATGAGATTTGTTTCCCAAAGGCAAGGCACATGAAAAATGGCAACACACTGACTTTGTTCTGAGGGAACAGGTCACGAGCAACGAGTCTGTACCGGCCAAGAAAAAAAAGTGAGCAACCGTAACATCTGAGGTACCCCTAGGGCAGAGTTCTTAGGCCTCTCCTCATTATAGTCTATATAAATGACCTCAACACAGATATCGTTTACAAGTCATCAAAATTTGCTGCTGACACTAAAATGCCAAAAATCGGACTATGAGCAAGATCAAATAACTACCCAAAGGGATTCTAGTAAACAAGTGGACTGGTCAGATGAGTGATAAATTAACTTCAATAATTAAAAATGCACTGTAATGCACTTAGAATCACACATTAGAATTTATACTCCTATGATGGCAGACCAGCAAATGATCGAATTTGATTAACAACAAGATCTGGAAATATTAATCACCAAACATCTAAGTAGAAGCTAGCTACACTAAAGGCAATACAGTCCTTGGCTTTATATCCAGACATTTCCACTAGAAGTCCAGGGACATCATGCTTTTATACTTCGCTCATCAGGGCCCAAATGGAATTTGCAGTACAAATTTGGCTTTCTCACCTATGAGGGGATGTTAACAAGATGGAATGTGCTCAGCACTGAGCAACAAAAACGATTCCTGAACTTGAAAAAAAGGCATACTCGCAACAACTCGGCAAACATAAGCTGATCTCACTTCAAAGACTACTTAGAGTTCAGCTAATAGGAACCTTCATATGTCTAAATGGGCTGAGGAAGCCTTGAGGCCCTCTCTGATCCGAGATTATAACCCAAAGAATAGAAATACTGGACAAAAACTGCAGCTAAAAACCATTCAGAATATCACTTGCCAAAACCTTCTTTCCAGTCAAGATACAAACAAATTGAAAGCATTTACCCCATGATGGGGTTAGCAGTAATACTTCTAACATCTCTAAAAACTGCTTCAACAACTACGGGAAGAATAATCCAACCCTTGCCAAGAAGATGTAGCGTAAGGACTATTGCTGCCAACGATGGAAACAACAATTTTTGCAGCCTTTAGCAGCTGACAACCCATGAATGATGGGCCCCTTATCTAGGCTGGGCTAATTGTACTGTAAATTCAATTTTGAAGTAGTTATTACTAGAATGAACTCATCATCTTGTCCCAGATCTACAACCAACTTTGTTAAAATAAGGTGGAGTGTAATAGTAGGGTTCAGAAACCAGTTCCTGGGAAAGTGGTTGAGTTGGCATTTGTCCAGATTGAGCATTTTGATAATACATGGGCAATTGTAAAGGGAGCTAAAAAGTCCATAGAAAAATGAGGTGGCAGCTACTTCATTAGATGTCTGAGTGTTAGTCTACTGTGTCCTATTTTCAATTGGCAGAAAATAATCTCATCCTGTCAAGATCAATGATCTGAAGAGGCCCAAGGTGTGGTGGGTGAGTCTTAGATAGCGCAAGGGAGCATATGACCATTCAATGTTTCATTTTTGCGCATGATTTAATTTGCTGGGTAAAAGCATATATATATATATATAAATATATATACAGCTACATATATATATACATATATATATAAATATATATATACATATATATACATACATATATAAA
>SDVV010007935.1:0-17487 GCA_016164225.1 Gammarus roeselii | reverse complement strand
CTGTTACTGTGATATAGTGACGAGGCGGACGCCGGTTACTAACACATGCACGTGCAGTGACGGGTGTGTTCTGCCTGTTACTGTGATATAGTGACGAGGCGGACGCTGGTTACTAACACATGCACGTGCAGTGACGGGTGTGTTCCGACTGTTACTGTGATATAGTGACGAGGCGGACGCTGGTTACTAACACATGCACGTGCAGTGACGGGTGTGTTCTGACTGTTACTGTGATGCAGTGACGAGGCGGACGCCGGTTACTAACACATGCACGTGCAGTGACGGGTGTGTTCTGCCTGTTACTGTGATATAGTGACGAGGCGGACGCTGGTTACTAACACATGCACGTGCAGTGACGGGTGTGTTCTGACTGTTACTGTGATATAGAGACGAGGCGGACGCTGGTTACTAACACATGCACGTGCAGTGAAGGGTGTGTTCTGTCAAGACATATGATCCGATGACCAGTTTATGCACAAAATATCATGACAATATTGGAGATTTATACGACAGGAAATATGAAGCAAATAATTCCATTACGGTGACGGCTCGCGATACTGACATATTCAAGTTTTAAACTTTTTACCGGAATATGTAAATTGCAAGAAGTTCATGGTGAATAAAAAAGTCATTTATTTGGTTCCGCCTGCGGAAGAATGGGACTACTGTCTGGACTAGGACACTTTGCTGGACTAGGAGAATCGGCTGGACTAGAACAATTGGCTGGACTAGTACAATTGGCTGGACTAGGACACTTGGCTGGACTAGAACAATTGGCTGGACTAGTACAATTGGCTCGACTAGGACACTTGGCTGGACTAGGACAATTGGCTGGACTAGAACAATTGGCTGGACTCGTACAGTTGGCTGGACTAGGACAATTGGCTGGACTAGAACAATTGGCTGGACTAGTTCAATTGGCTGGACTAGGACAATTGGCTGGACTAGGACACTTGGCTGGACTAGGACAATTGGCTGGACTAGGACAATTGGCTGGACTAGGACACTTGGCTGGACTAGGACAATTGGCTGGACTAGAACAATTGGCTGGACTAGTACAATTGGCTGGACTAGGACAATTGGCTGGACTAGGACAATTGTCTGGATTATGACAATTGACTGGACTAGGACACTTGGCTGAACTAGGACAATTGTCTGGACTAGGACAATTGGCTGGACTGGGACACTTGGCTGGACTAGGACAATTGGCTGGACTAGGACACTTGGCTGGACTAGAACAATTGGCTGGACTAGAACAATTGGCTGGATTAGAACAATTGGCGTGACTAGTACAATTGGCTGGACTAAAACAATTGGCTGGACTAGGACAATTGGCTGGACTAGGACAATTGGCTGGACTAGGTCAATTGGCTGGACTAGGACAATTGGCTGGACTAGGACAATTGTTTGCATTGAGACAATTGTCTGCACTGGAGCATTTGTCTCGACTGGGACAATTGTCATGACTGGGTCAATTTTTTTGGACTGGGACAACTGTCTGCACCAAGACAATTGCCGGTCAGGCGACCTCATTGAGTTACAGCATAAGAAAGGCTTAGGTTACGACCGCCTCATGCGCCTTCATTCTTAAATTCTAAAATATGTATGGATTTTTGAATCATGCCCTGAGAGCTTATCAATAAATATATCCATATTCAACAGCGATGTGAGAAGTTAATTACAAGGTAGTTTCAAGTAAAGCCTTGAAAATGTTTTCAATCATAGATATAGTCTAAAAACCTGACTTGAACAGCTGGTTGCCGAGCTCTTGCAGACTGGGATATTGCGATTGGTCTGACGCATTTATTGAGTGCCATTCACCATCATGCAATATTTGTTGGATCTATACTAAATTGTACAGGTATACAAGTATGTACAGGAAATTATCATAAAATAAGATTGTACGTTTCTGAGATGCAGCAATTTGATGTACGGAATTTCCCCTTTACCTTTTTAGCTGACCACTCGAGTGACGTCCGCTTGCACGATCTCGTTCCCGTCGCCCATTTTATTTTCTAGTTTATCTCTGGCTCATTTCATGAAAATTCTTGAGACAGCTGCAATAAAACCATGTTGCCGCGTACTTGTTTCTCTCACAATGTTTAGAAGAAATCTTCTACAACACTTTTATGTCCACACGAGACATTTATTCCGAGCCAAATAAAGAGACGGCTCGTTGGCCGACTGATGACCACGTCTCATCAACGGTTTATGAGGCGGTGAGACAACAATTCCAACGACTAGTCCCTACAACGTTGTTTGAGGCGGTGAGTCAACAATTCTACCGACTAGTCCGCACAACGTTGTATGAGGTGTACTGAAGATTGAACGGATCCCTCATGGTATATGCATAACTTCAAATTTATTGAATTTATCGTCATGAGGAAGAAAATAAATGAGATGCAAATGACTAACAGGGGTGGGTGATTCATTCAGCAAAAAAATAAATGCAATAAATATAGTCCAAAGAAATTTGATTTGACTTCTCAAACGTCGTCATCATGTCAAATACGAATATCTCAAAAATGAAAGTGAAAAATAAGTATGACAGCCTTCAAAATTGCTAGCGACTGAACTTATCGGTCCGTAAGATACAGAGAGGCCCAGTGTATGGGAGCGCGGACGAGTGGCGCTGTGTTTGAGAGTGCGGAAGAGTGACCCAATGTGTGAAAGTGCGGAAGAGTTGTTATCATCAACCTCAGCTAGCAGATATATAATGTCAGATATACAATGAAGCTTGAGTCTGTCTCACTGCGCGAGAAACAGTGTAGGTCTGTCAACCCTAGCTTAGATTAAACGGTGGGAAACATTTTCTTTGCGTATTTTCCATCACCCTCGGAAGCGTTTCTTTTAGCAAACGGCAGTTTGCCCACAGATTAGATTACTTGACCGAGAAACGTCGACAAGTGTATGTCATTTGTGCCTGTCTGTCATAAGTAAGTAAGCCAGCAATTTGGGGTCGGGATTCGATAACAAAGAGGGGCCAGGTTTCACTCTCATAGTCCATGCTGGCCTTTTAGTTGTAACGGATTTAGGGCGGACTGTATGATTTGGGTAACGGCTAAATTTACTTGTATGCCAATGAGGCACAAGCAGTCAAAGAAGACACGCCCCTTCAGAATTAAGTAAACTGTAGGGCCGTTCCCTAATTGGAGAGTTCATGCCTGTATTGCAGCTTAGGCACGGCTCTTTTTTTAGAGATTTTAAGTCAGTCGGGTAGTGAGGAGATTGGGACATCACACAACGCATTCTGTTCACGGGAGGAGGTGAGTCATAGTTAGAACAGAGAGGTAGTCTGGTGTGATACTAGTGTGTTAAATACAGGTTTTCTTGATTTTAGTCGTAATATTTACTTGTAATACATTGCTAGATCATGAAATTTACGTGATGAATACTTTCATATTTAGATGCGTGTAATATTGCATCTGATTTTTGTGTCTACAATTTTTGTGTGCTTTTCCTCTGCCGGGTGGGTTGTGAACACCGCTCAACTTTATTGTACGTGACTTTCCTACTTCATAACAAAACGATGTTCTCACAATCATTATTCATGCTCGTTTGAGAAGTACCATGTTTACTTGTTAGTGTTACATTATTCAAAATAATATGATGAAAATATATTGTCATCATTACAACCTTGTACCACCTTTAACGCATTCAAACGACTCTAATAGTATAAAATTTCGTAACAGAGTGACCCAGTGTGTTAGAGCGCGGAAAAGTAACCCAGTGTGTGAGAGCGCGGAAGAGTAACCCAGTGTGTGAGAGCGCGGTAGAGCGACCCAGTGTGTGAGAGCGCGGGAGTAGATGTGTTGCCTACAGCGTTCAATGAATCTACGAAGGATTACCCGTTGACGTTTGCTTGATCTAAATGGGAGTAGTATTCGGAATGTAGACAATATGAAAATTATTGATAAAATCGAGTTAAAGAGCGTGCAAGATTTAAATTTAATACAACTGTTAGAGAAATTGCCTCGCACCAGAGAGAAAAAGGCGGGATGACATATGAAGAAACGAATAATGAATAAGAAGTTGAAAATAACTGTAATATCACAAGGGGTGATAGAACACTACCGTGGAATAGAAGTGGAAACTGTTTCAATTAAATCCCATGTGTGTGCGACTTTGTCTCAAAATGCAGTGACCTTTGTTCCTCCAATTATGTTCATTCTGTTATCTGATACAATACATGGAACAGGAATGTCAGCTCGGGAAGAATGTAAATGAAAAAATTGCTGTAAGAATTGTTCGTCAAAGACAATAAATAGACTTTTGGGAGTCGTGGATGGAATCGAAATGATAATACGGTACTGCCAAAGGTACCTACTCAATTAAAAATGTTTCTTAAATGACTTTTCAGTATCATAAGTCTATGAACACAAGTCAATTAATGGTTTTCATATAGAAAAATACAGAACAATTGGTTATTTACTGAATGTAACATGAGAAGATTTTACATAATGAAGCCTTCTGATTTCAAGATGGCTATGGTGAAGTGTATAAGACAAATCAGATGAATTCCAAAACATGTATAATTTTTTTGAAAATTATCCCGAGGAAGGACTCGCCGCCTTTTCTGTCCAGGGGCTATGGGGAGTTGGTTTGACGATCGTAAGACCAATCAGAATGGCTTACTCGGTCTCTCGTACCATTCGAACCCGTAAGCTTCACCTTGAAATGGAGATGTTGAGGTGACCAATCGCCCAACGTGAGCCCTCTCGGAATCGTGGAGAGAAAATAAAACTCACCGATTTGTGAAGGTGAGTTATGGCTACTCGCCGACCGAGCTGCTGTATAATGTGTTTTAATACCTTACTACCTATACACCTGGATAATGTATACACGAATTCATAAAATTGGAAGCTGCTCCATTGATATGTATTATAAAGAAAAAAGAAATAGTAAACAATTTCAAAATATGAAATCATGGTGGGAAATGGCTTGAAATATTTGGCCTTTCATACACGATAAAGAGAAAAGGGATCAAGAAGAGGCATTTGATTGGGATCGAGGCTGATTCTCAACCCCAGTCGTTCGAGGGCTGATTCACACGACTACTTTCACGAGGGGTGATTCGTGCCCCTACTTTTTCGAGGGGAGATCCGTACCCCTACTTGTTTGTGGGCTTATTCGTGTCCTTACTTGTTTGCGGGCTTATTTGTACCCCTTCTTGTTTGAGAGTTTATTTATACCCCTACTTGTTTGAGGCATATTCATACCCCTATTGTTTGAAGGCTTATTTGTACCCCAACTTGTTTGAGGGCTTATTAGTACCTCTACTTGTTCGGGGGCTTATTCGTACCCCTACTTGTTTCAGGGCTTATTTGTACCCCTACTTGTTTGAGGGTTTATTTGTACCCCTACTTGCTCGAGGGCTTATTCATACCCCTACCTGTTTCAGGGCTTATTTGTACCCCAACTTGTTTGAGAGCTTATTTGTGCCCCTACTTGTTCGAGGGCTTATTCGTAACCCTACTTGTTTCAGGGCTTATTTGTACCTCAACTTGTTTGCGGGCTTATTTGCACCCCTAACTGTTTGAGGGTTTATTTATACCCCTACTTGTCCGAGGCTTATATGTACCCCTACTTGTTTGAGTGTTTATTTGGACCCCTACTTGTTTGAGGGCTTATTTGTACCCCTATTTGTTTGAGGGCTTATTTGTACTCCTACTTGTTTGAGGGCTTATTTGTACCTCTACTTGTTTGAGGGCTTATTTGTACCCCTACTTGTTTGAGGGCTTATTTACACCCCTACTTGTTTGAGGGCTTATTTGTACCCCTACTTGTTCGAGGGCTTATTCGTACCCCTACTTGTTTCAGGGCTTATTTGTACCCCTACTTGTTTGCAGGCTTATTTGTGCCTCTACTTGTCTGAGGGTTCATTTATACCCCTACTTGTTTGAGGCTTATTTGTACCCCTACTTGTTTGAGGGCTTATTTGTATCCCTACTTGTTTGAGGTCTTATTTGCACCCCTACTTGTTTGAGGGCTTATTTGTACCCCTACTTAATTGCGGGCTTGTTTGTACCCCTACCTGTTTGAGGGTTTATTTATACCCCTACTTGTTTGAGGGTTTACATATACCCCTACTTGTTTGCGGGCTTATTTGTACCTCTACTTGTTTGAGGGCCTATTTGTACCTCTACTTGTTTGAGGGCTTATTCATACCCCTACTTGTTTGAGGCTTATTTGTATCCCTACTTGTTTGAGGGCTAATTTGAACCCATACTTATTCGAGGGCTTATTCGTACCCCTACTTGTTCGAGGGCTTATTCGTACCCCTTCTTGTTTCAGGGCTTATTTGTACCCCTACTTGTTTGCGGGCTTATTTGTGCCTCTACTTGTTTGAGGTTTTATTTATACCCCTACTTGTTTGAGGCTTATTTGTACCCCTACATGTTTGAGGGCTTATTTGTACCCTTACTTGTTTGAAAGCTTATTTGTACCCCTACTTGTTTCAGGGCTTATTTGTACCCCTACTTGTTTGCGGGCTTATTTGTACCCCAACCCGTTTGAGGGTTTATTTAGACCCCTGCTTGTTTGAGGGCTTATCTGTACCCCTATTTGTTCGAGTGGGCTTATTTGTACCCCTACTTGTTCAAGGGCTGACTAGAACCCCTTTCTAGTCATGTCGCTTAAATGAAATGCTCTTTGGCCCTTAGGCGAGCACCCCCTGCTCTCAGGTAGGTGATGTGGCAGCATATTAAGTTACTGCATCTTCCTGTTAATAACTTCTGCTACATTGGTTGCGTTCCTAATAAAGATGGTCGGAATCCCTGCTTCTCTTCTGATCTTTTAAGTGTTCTCAATGATTGATGCGCTTTGCTATTTTAACGCGCACTCGCCTCACGTGTTGAGAAATATGCCTTTTGATATCATGGTAGAAGGATACGGTGGGAGAAATCAATAATAATTTCCCTCATTGTACGGTAAGCAATTTGCTCAATTGTATTGGATTGAGTTTAAATTGGACGCGTTGTTGATCACAATTGACCTTCACACTAAAAAGGGGGCAGAGCAAAGGCCTCGGGACTCTTAGTGCATGAAGGATGTTAACTCCAATGTTCATGGATGTCCGTATCACGTTTCACCTCCTCTGCAGCGTCAATTACCACTGAATGAATTACCTGCGGACTGCAGTTATTATAAGGAGCTGGGTCATCGTACTAATACCAGGGACAGCAGGAGGCTCATAATACCAGGGACGACCAGAGGCTCATAATACCAGGGACGGCCGGAGGCTCATAATACCAGGGACAGCAGGAGGCTCATAATACCAGGGACGGCCGGAGGCTTATACTACCAGGGACGACCGGAGGCTCATAATACTAGGGACGGCCGGAGGCTCATAATACTAGGGACAGCCGGAGGCTCATAATACCAGGGACAGCAGGAGGCTCATAATACCAGGGACGACCGGAGGCTCATAATACTAGGGACGGCCGGAGGCTCATAATACCAGGGACAGCCGGAGGCTCATAATACCAGGGACGACCAGAGGTTCATAATACCGGGGACGGCCGGAGGCTCATAATACCAGGGAAGACCGGAGGCTCACATTACTAGGGACAGCCGGAGGCTCATAATACCAGGGACAGCAGGAGGCTCATAATACCAGGGACGGCCGGAGGCTCATAAAACCAGGGACGGCCGGAGGCTCATAATACCAGAGACAGCCGGAGGCTCATAATACCAGGGACGACCGGAGGCTCATAATACCAGGGACGACCGGATGCTCATAATACCAGGGACGACCGGAGGCTCATAATACCAGGGACGGCCGGAGGCTCATAATACCAGGGACGGCCGGAGGCTCATAATACCAGGGACGGCCGGAGGCTCATAATACCAGGGACGACCGGAGGCTCATAATACTAGGGATGGCGTGAGGCAAACACTTAATCATGATTAATTTTTCTGTGTAAAGTCAACATTCACTGGCGTTGTAAAATGATCTCGTTACTTATTGCTGGCTGGGACTCGACACATGGAAGCAGGTAGTGGTCATCTTCGATAGCTCTGAAATGAATAACCTTTTCTGTATTAATTCGTGAAACGTTCCCCTATGACCATTTCTTAAAGTATTGATTACTTGTTTGAGGGCTAAAGGCGTCCTCTAGTGACAAGCTTAGTCCTATAAGCCAGGTAGAAATAAATTCGAGATAATGAAGTTTTTAGAATTCATTCCATCTTTGAGGTCTTCATGTTCGCCGAAATCAAGTAAGCTTGAACTATTCAATGGAAAAAAAATATTTTGCACTGCGAGAGACGAAAATAGTATAAGTAAAACAGGCCTGATCTGACTGCGAAAAACCCATCTCAATAAATCTAGCAAGAACAAACCCAAGCATGGGAAAATATGTTATTTCGATGCAAGGAAGCCTCGAAAATCCCCTCTGAACAACGATTACTTTTCCTACGCCATTGAACTTCAACGTTTTCTCCCTTGTTTTTGCTGCTATCGAGGTTTTCATTATAGTTTCTTGGCTTCTGATTGATTATTGTTGCTTAAGTGTAGAGCGCAGCATCTTTTCAACCGTTTACTTCCACGCGGCAACAGACTGATGGAGCCAAGGCATCAGGATATCCGATGCGGGTATCGGGAGACTGACGCCTCAACTGAGGCCGCGCGATACACTCGCCGTGATGGATGGTGGTTCTGAACATTTTAACGACGCTCTCCACAGACTTGGTGATAACGCAGCAGCAGCAGGCGGGGTGGGGGAATGAAACGGTTCTCAAGTGCTAGATGTGCGGGAGCCGTGGATACCGATGCGGCTCTTGAATGAACTGTCAGGATACTCTACCCGAATGTGTGCTTATAAAAAAATTTATATTCGGAAAGAACAATGGCCAACATTGTTACATGGCAGGAAATCTTAAGATAATTTTATCGTTCGCACACTGGAATGAACTAAGCGGCTTGCACAGTTCGCAACAATGCAAAGTTTAGCAGTAATAGGGCCGGAATTGGGTTGTACCGATGCAAAGTTAAGCAGTAATAGGGCCGGAATTGGGTTGTACCGATGCAAAGTTAAGCAGTAATAGGGCCGGAATTGGGTTGTACCGATGCAAAGTTAAGCAGTAATAGGGCCGGAATTGGTTCGTAATGATACAAAGTTTACCAGTAATAGGACCGGAATTGGGTTGTACCGATGCAAAGTTAAGCAGTAATAGGGCAAGAATTGGTTCGTAACGATACAAAGTTTAGCAGTAATATTCAGGAATTGGCTCGTAACGATACAAAGTTTAACAGTAATAGGGCCGGAATTGTGTCGTAACAATACAAAGTTTAGCAGTAATAGGGCCGGAATTGGGTCGTCACGATACAAAGTTTAGCAGTAATAGGGCCGGAATTGGGTTGTAGCGATACAAAGTTTAGCAGAAATAGGGCAGGAATTGGTTTGTAACGATACAAAGTTTAGCAGTAATAGGGCCGGAATTGGGTCGTAACGATACAAAGATTAGCAGCCATAGCGCAAGAATTGGTTCGTAAGGATACAAAGTTTAGCAGTAATGGGGCAGGAATTGGGTCGTAACGATACAAAAATTTAGCTGTAATAGGGCAGGAATTGGTTCGTAACGATACAAAGTTTAGCAGTAATGGGGCAGGAATTGGGTCGTAACGATACAAAAATTTAGCTGTAATAGGGCAGGAATTGGTTTGTAACGATACAAAGTTTAGCAGTAATGGGGCAGGAATTGGGTCGTAACGATACAAAAATTATCAGTAATATTGCAGGAATTGGTGACCGATTTGATGACAGTTACAATAGATTGCGTCGATCAAGGGGCTGGTAAGAATTCAAGTTTCAGCCGTCAACAATATTCCTGCCAGAATATAGTAATCGACCGCGATGCAAATTGGATCAATAATGCGGCACTTAATAGCCTAACAACCATTATTTCCACGTATCAAAGCCACTCTGTATATCGGCAGAGTATATATTCCTGCTCAAAGGTACTGTACATTACCGGGGTATTATCGGTTACAAAGATAGCAACCTTATTTATCAATTTCGCGTTTTATGTGCAAATGTAAATGTCTCTCTTTTCGAAAAAACTTATCGCTTTCGGTAAAACTATCGACCACTACGAAGCAGTGTGAAGGTTGAGTGGTGGTGAAAGAGAGATAATTTATCCGTCACCAAGCGTGTTTCAGTGCAACAATTAAGGATCACAAGAAAGAAGACATTCTTCCACAACAAAACATAATTTTTTCATCCACGTCATGAATGAAGCACAAAATAAAAGAGAGAAGATAAAAATAATTAGAAGAACCCAACGTGATCGACCTTCTCGAGTTGATGAACGTTGCGCCCTGCGAGGGAATTCACTGAAGCTGACCTCAGAACTCCTCTGGAGAAGAAGAAAATAAGATCAGAGAGAAGAGAAGATGAAAAGAAGAATCCAAAGTAAATTTTTTACTTTTATTGAAGTTAATGTTCCCGCACTAGCAGGAGATCGAACCTAGCAGGCGGTAGAGATCTCGATATTAATAGAAGCAATGTTTGACTCTTATCTGCCTTTCCGTGCTGTGAGCCCATCGTATGTATGTGGGTAGTAGGTTGGGATACCTCCCCAAAAATATTGGCCGTCGGGGTTACTATATGCGTTTCCTCACCAACATTGAGTTTGTTTTATGCATATTCATGTAGGAAAGGACGTACAATGTATCCAAGCGCTCTTGTCACTAACCCAACTTATGAATTGATGGCGCGTATTCTATTCCAACTCTTGTGCGTAATTTGAATGTCGTGTGGGGCGTAGTTTGAATGTATTGGTCGTATGGCTTTGTAGAACGTGTTTCTTTGTGATCATTATTGTGTAATGTAGTTGGCATTGTAGTGTACTTAATAACCATAGGTCGGTGCACTGGTTCTTGTGGGGAAGGGGCGTTTTATTTGAACTTCTGACCATAACGTCAGCCGGGGGAAGCGAATAGGAGCGTGGCATCGAGAGTGCCGCTTCGTGATTGGGCAATTCGTTTGGAGGGACAATAAGGTACTGGGCCAGAAACTGTGCTAGTGACCAGTGGGAGAGAGACGAGTAGGACGGGAGAAGAGATAGCTGCGCGGGACAACCGCGGGCCTGACCGGGGGGCCATCCTGGGGCTGTGGGGAGGAGTAAATCGACGCATCGTAGATTACCAGCAATGGGTGGGAGATAGGCATGGTGCTAGGAATCAAGTGACAAGTTGAAGAGTGTCATCGGGTTGAGGTTTTGTGTGCCCTTGCTTTAGGTCAAACATGTCTGCAGTGTTAATTTAGGACGTGTCGATTTTTGATCTTAGGGGGGGGGGGAGGCTGCTGGTGCCTGCTGAGTGGTTCGAGACGAGCCACATCGGCTCGACGATGTGCCGCACCGCCTTGTGTCGCATCGCCTTGTGTCGCACCGCCTTGTGTCCAACCGCCTTGTGTCGCACAGCCTTGTGTCGCTGCCTGGGGTTGCACCGCGTTATGGCGCACCGTCGCGTCCGCCGCTACTGCAGAGGCGGTGTTTACACCGCAACGTCAAAACTCGACATGGGCCGGCACCGATCGACCACGGATTTTTGCGGAAGCCTCAGTCTATGGATTTGAAACGTGCCGTGAACTATAAATCATGACGCGACTGACAACGCGAAGGGTCAATCCACGGGGATATCTTCGTCCAGGAGGGGGGGGGGATACATTCGATGTGAAGCCCTATTTCAACCGTGGTGTATTGTTAAGAACCCTGTGCGGCATTGAATGTGGGAAGTCGAGTTCCTTGAGTATTGTGTTGTGTGCTACGAGTGCCGAATCGATACTATAACTGGGATAATTATTTTCTTAATATATTATAAACCTTATTTAAGCTATATTATCAACGCAATCAATTCCATAATAAACCTCCACGTCTGTCCTGTCTCTTTTTATTCGCCTTGACCTCTCTTTCCCTATCGCTATTCTCTATCTCCTCCAATCATCTTCAATCTACGTTTCGTTAAAATTGTGTCATTGACTGCTTCAATACAGACTATTATTATTATTTTAATTATTCTAATTATTATCATTTTCTAGATTATTATCATTATTATTATTATTAATCCTATTGTTATATCATTAATACTACTTCTAATATTATTATTAATATCGTTATTGTTATTATTATTGCTGGCCACACTCATCGACGGTCGCAAGCTGGTGAAAAACACCCCAAAACATCGTAGAATATTCCAAGTTGGCATCTCGGTATAAAAGATTGACTTGAGCAGGAATTTCGACGGAAAATTCGCATGAAATTGTTTGCATTCCTTGCGCGCCATCAATTGAGGACCGCTGCCTTACCCGGCCCCAGCAGCCCAGTGCAATAAATCCTCCGCGCCTACGATGGCCTTTGCTGGAGTGGAGGCTGCTCGGACACAATGCGACTTGATGTTGACGCACCTCAGGTATGCGTGTGGGGGTGGCTACATTGGGGGCTGTCCTAATTCGCACAGAGCGGATCGCCTGTTGACGCGTTTCTGGAAGGCGACTGGGTGGTGGCTAGAGTGGAAGATGCCCTGACACGCACAGTGCCGCCAGCTCATTGACGTGCCGCTGGCAAGCGGGTGGGTCTGGTACACAATGCATTCAGATGTTGATGCGTCCTGGCATGTGGCCTCTGACTGGCCCTGACTGGCACAATGCGGCCAGCTTGTTTCCGTGAGTACGGGTCAGGTGGTGACTACAGTGGACCCGTGAGCGCGGTAGAGGCAGAGGCTCAAGTATACCCGTGAGTGTGGGAGAGACAGCATCTACAGTGAGACCGTGAGTGCAGGGGGGGCATCGCCTATCATGGACCAATGCCGTGGGTGCCGGAGGAGCAGCGGCTACCGTGAACCCGTGAGTGTATACTGGGTTAACCGACAACCAAAGTTCTCTTGGCTCAAACGAGGTTGCCCTTTAATATGAGGAAGATTGTTGACGTAGAGCGTCAAAGAGGGTATCGTGCTTCTGTGTTGGATGTGCAGTAAAGGTACGAGAAAATGAAAGGCTTCGTTGTAAATAGAATTCAACGATGAAACTTTGAATCGATGGGTGATCAGTACCAACGCTCGATACCATTTTTCAACGAGCAAGTACCGTACTAGTATCAATGCCGGTCACTTTTTTGACCGTGCTGGGCGCAGGTGACCGATGGCAGAAACCGGGATAAGCAACATTGACAACCGTGCTGCCTTTGCCGGATACGATCTGGTACTCAAACTCTGTTACCAATGTAAGAAAATCGTGGTACATCTTACGGTTGCGTGCTACATCTTGTTCGATCCCTTGATTGGTCGATTCCTTACTTGAACTATTCGATTGTTTTGCTGGTAACTACTTAACTAGAAAGCATTTCCTTTCTGCAAAAATTCTGTACGTGACAAAGTATTGCGTTATGTTGAACGGTAAGCGCTTACCAGCGATATTGTAAACGTTATACCTGGTGATTTCGTTCGTATCTGGAGTGAACAATGTCGTTCCGTCAACGTATTCGTCACCGTTCATCATCTTCCGCAATACGATCAGTCGCATCTAACTCGCCGCTTCCACATTGAATGTAGATTATCTTTGCGAAGTCTTTTCGTACTATTTGTTGCTCAGCGAGGGGATAAACATGGAAGCTTTAAAATGAATTATCCTTTTCTAAATTAATAACGTCTGTTCTGGGATACGGGGACCAGAATTGGACCAACAAATCGAGATGCGGTTCAACGAATTCAATGCAAGACCTAAGAGTACTATATATGTACCTGCTTTTCAACTAGACCGTTTCATCACGCACGCTGCTTTAAAGGCGATGATAACTGGACCGTTTCATCACGCACGCTGCTTTAAAGGCGATTATAACTGGACCGTTTCATCACGCACGCTGCTTTAAAGGCGATTATAACTGGACCGTTTCATCACGCACGCTGCTTTAAAGGCGATGATAACTGGACCGTTTCATCACGCACGCTGCTTTAAAGGCGATGATAACTGGACCGTTTCATCACGCACGCTGCTTTAAAGGCGATGATAATGATGACTCCAGGATCTCTCTCATCGTGGTCGGCAATCAGTTTTGTTTCCGGACTGGAGTATTTGAGCTTAGGGTGGTCATGTCGTATGTGCGTGCTCAGATAACGGGCGGGCAAGTTATCGGCTTACAGCGGATCCGTGTGTGCGGGAAGCAGGGGCTACAGGGACTCGTGAGTGCCGGAGAGACAGCGTCTACAGGGACCCGTAAGTGCAGGAGAGGCAGCGGCTACAGGGACTCAAGAGAGCGGGAGAGGCAGCGTCTACAGTGACCCGTGAGTGCAGAAAAGGCAGCGACTAAAGGAGCCCGCGAGTGCCGGAGACTCAGCGTGTACAGGGACCCGTAAGTGCAAGAGAGGCAGAGGCTACAGGAACCCGTGAGTGTCAAAGAGGCAGCGTCTACAGGGACCCGTGAGTGCAGGAGAGGCAGAGGCTGCAGGAACCCGTGAGTGTCAAAGAGGCAGCGTCTACAAGGACCCGTGAGTGCAGGAGAGGCAGCTTCTGCAAGGACCTGTGATTGCAGGAGAGGCAGCGGCAGCATTGGATACATGAGTGCGGAAGAGGCGGTGGCTACAGTGACCACGGGCAGGAGAGGCAGCGGCTGCAGGAGCCCGTGAGTGAGGGAGAGGCAGCCTCTGCAGTGGACCTGTGAGTGCCGGAGAGGCAGCGGCAACAGGAGCCTGTGAGTTAAGAATTTATCGAACAAGTTTTGAACATTTAAAACTCGATTATATGATAATCTCTTCTTCATTTAACATCAGTAGAGTGGATACCTGCCGTTTGAAGTTTCGATGCCACCATATACACACAGAGATGTTTATGCATGACATGAAATTACAGCAGAAAACGGCTGTATGTCAACACAAATATCACGACGTACAACCTCAATTCATCGAAGTAATATTCAAAACATCACAAGCGACGTATTTATTTGCCTGATGGTACAATCGATTACAACGATGGAGACCTTATTTTTTTTGCGTTATATTTAAATTTAATTTCAATCAAATTGTATGTAGTAAGGTAAGTTTCTATAGTTGTATGTTGACAGTCAAACGTCTGGAAGAAATGCAAATGTGTAAGTGCATACTATGAATTATACAATCTTGGTGCAGTGAAGTCGTAAACAAAACGCGAAGTTAAAAAATAAGGTCTCTATCTTTTTACCCGAGAGCACATGGCGTTCACGGAACTTGTTCGAAATCATGCAGGTGTGTAAATTCTCATGTAACACTGTCACTATATTCGCTGTTCGCCACAATTCTCAATTTCTCATAAAATTAACCAACCATTGAGTGAAATTTCACAAGCAATTAAGAATTTACGGCGAATTATCTACCTCTCGTATCAATAATACCATTGTACTACTTCACTACTTTTATATTACGTTTTTACTGATTAATACATTTAAGAACCATAATTGTAAGCCAAAATTTTGCACGAAAATATTATGCCCGAAATGATATATTCTAAAGGCCTTGCGTGAACAGACTGAAGAAGATTCTGTCCTGAACAAAGAAGCCCAATTTTTGCCGCCTCGATAACTTAGGCTTTACACAGTTTACGAGGGATAAAGTGATGGATGGCTTCACCGACAAGAAACTGATAAGGTGGGGACGTACCTACAAAAAAACTTAGCATCAGAGGGTTTAATAAAGCCACTTGATGATACTTGGAGCAGCCGCATCGCTATTTTTACTCGTTCCATTGTGATGTAAAATGGAAATAGCTCATTAAGACAAATAGGATTATCGGGGTAAATAGCTTATTAGGACAAATAGGATTATCGGGGTAAATAGCTCATGAAGACAAATAGGATTATTGGGATAAATAGCTCATTAAGATACATAGGATTATTGGGGTAAATAGCTCATCAAGACACATAGGATAATCGGGGTAAATAGCTCATTAAGACAAATAGGATAATCGGGGTAAATAGCTCAATAAGACTAATAGGATTATTGGGTAAATAACTCAATAAAACAAATAGGATAATCGGGGTAAATAGCTCATTGAGACAAATAGGATTATCGGGGTAAATAGCTCAACAAGACAAATAGGATTATCGGGGTAAATAGCTCATTAAGACATATAGGATTATCGGGGTAAATAGCTCATTAAGGCAAATAGGATTATCAGGGTAAATAGCTCATTAAGACAAATAGGATTATCGATGTAAATAGCTCATTAAGACAAATCGGATTATCAGGGTAAATAGCTCATTAAGACAAATCGGATTATCGGGGTAAATAGCTCATTAAGGCAAATAGGATTATCAGGGTAAATAGCTCATTAAGACAAATAGGATTATCGATGTAAATATCTCATTAAGACAAATCGGATTATCAGGGTAAATAGCTCATTAAGACAAATCGGATTATCGGGGTAAATAGCTCATTAAGGCAAATAAGATTATCAGGGTAAATAGCTCATTAGGACAAATAGGATTATCGATGTAAATAGCTCATTAAGACAAATAGGATTATCGATGTAAATAGCTCATTAAGACAAATCGGATTATCGGGGTAAATAGCTCATGAAGACAAATCGGATTATCGGGGTAAATAGCTCATTAAGACAAATCGGATTATCGGGGTAAATAGCTCATTAAGACAAAATTTGTCGAGCTCATGAAAATGAAATTGAGACAATCGTTGTCGTTTAGTTTCAGTTTATTATTTGGAGGTCACTTCATTTTGCATTTAATAATACATTTGCTTTCTGAAGCAAATGCAATTGGTGCTGCAAGTTCTATGGGGTGCATGTTCCCCCAACTGTTCCCCCAACTGTTCCCCCAACATTCATGGGCCGCATGACGCCATCGCCCTTCGTAAGGTCGCATTGCGTTGCAGACTAAGAGAATAAATATGGTTAACAACATTTTAGGTCGCAAGAGGCAACGACATTTTTTCCGTGGCTATTCATGGTGCAAAAAATTGTTGCTGTTTTATTCTGTATTTCATTAGCATTTTAAAATGACTTAATCAATTTGTTTGCCAGGGCTAGTGCAGTGTCCTCTGGATCCGAGAAGGAAGGTGGATGAAAATATGCTGTCGAAAAAATGTGATAAAGGTAGGAGCCGAAACCTTGTAATGATGGTCTCGTGTTGGAAACTGTTAACGCAGACTAGGATGAGTGAGACGATGGTGAGATGATGAGTGAGATGATGATGAGTGAGACGATGGTGAGATGAGTGAGATGATGATGAGTGAGATGATGATGAGTGAGACGATGGTGAGATGATGAGTGAGATGATGATGAGTGAGATGATGAGTGAGATGATGATGAGTGAGATGATGATGAGTGAGATGATGAGTGAGATGATGAGTGAGATGATGATGAGTGAGATGATGATGAGTGAGATGATGATGAGTGAGACGATGGTGAGATGAGTGAGATGACGATGAGTGAGATGATGATGAGTGAGACGATGGTGAGATGATGAGTGAGATGATGATGAGTGAGATGATAATGAGTGAGA
>SDVV010007934.1:0-17488 GCA_016164225.1 Gammarus roeselii | reverse complement strand
GGTGCACGAGGATGTCGGACTCTGCTAGCCATGGTAGAGCGGTGCACGAGGATGTCGGACTCTGCTAGCCATGGTAGAGTGGTGCACGAGGATGTCGGACTCTGCTAGCCATGGTAGAGTGGTGCACGAGGATGTCGGACTCTGCTAGTCATGGTAGAGCGGTGCACGAGGATGTCGGACTCTGCTAGCCATGGTAGAGCGGTGCACAAGGATGTCGGACTCTGCTAGTCATGGTAGAGCGGTGCACGAGGATGTCGGAGAATGCCTGCAGGCGCAGACAATGTGTTGTGTCTACCAAACGTCGGAGACACTTAATAGTTTGCACCGAATAAAATATCCCATCTCACGCTCAGACGCACACCGGACAAGCTAAGACGCACACCGGGCACGCTCAGACACACAGCGGGCACGCTCAGACACATCTGACACGCTCAGACACACCGGGCACGCTCAGACACACACCGGGACCCAGACACGCCTGGCACGCTCAGACACACACCAGGCACGCTCAAACAAACACCGGGCATGCTCAGACACACACCGAATACGCTCAAACGCACACCGGTCACATCCAGACGCAGACCGGACACGCTAAGAGGCACACCAAACACGCTCAAACGCACATCGGGCACGCTCAGACGCACACCGGGAACGCTCAGACACAAACCGGGCAAGCTCAGACACATCTGGCACGCTCAGACACACCGGGCACGCTCAGACACATACCAGGCACGCTCAGACGCACACCGGGCACTCTCAGACACACAGCGGACATGCACAGACACACAACAGGCACGCTCAGGCACACACCGGGCACGCTAAGACGCAAACACCAGGCACGCTCAGATACACACCGGGCACGCTCAAACACACACCAGGCACGCTCAGACACACCAGGCACGCTCAGATCAGACGCACACCAGGCATGCTCAGACACACACCAGGGACGCTCAGACGCACACCAGGCACGCTCAAACACACCTGGCACGCTCAGACGCACCTGGCACGCTCAGACACATACCGGGTACGCTCAGACGCACCTGGCACGCTCAAACACTCACCAGGCACGCTCAAACACACTCCGGGCCCGCTCAGACACACCGGGCAGGCTCAGACACGCCTGGCACGCTCAGACGCACACCAGTCATGCTCAGACACACACCGGGCACGCTCAGACCAGACGCACACAAAGCACGCTCAGACGCATACCAGACATGCTCAGACACACATCGGGCACGCTCAGACGCACACCGGGCACGCTCAGACACACATCGGGCACGCTCAGGCACACCGGGCACGCTCAGACACACACCGGGCACGCTCAGGCACACACCGGGCACGCTCAGACACACACCAGGCACGCTCAGACACACACCAGGCACACTGATCTTTCAATATATAATATGACACACATTTGAATGGAATCGACACATGATTGAACCTTTGATTTTTCGGACTAGGCATATTTAACACATCACTGTGATACACAACGGGAACTTACTTGGGTCTCGGCGGGCTTTCTGTCTTCACGAATGGCCACTTCAATAGCGTCGCTGTCTTCTCTTCTATACACTGTCATTGTGTCTACAACGATGCTATTATAACTACAGCTTGCGTCATATCTACCTGACCCATGTTAGTTCTTTCTAACTGCTACAGTCACTCAACTATGGTAGTCTCGATGTCATCTTGATAGTATACAAAAGGTGATTATATCCTGAGTGAGCCACTGTACGGACACTCGTCATAGTTCAAAGCGCACTGGCTGCCCTAAGGCTTCTTACCTCAACGGTGACCGTCTTCCAAGCCAGCAGACCGGTAACAAACATACGCACTGAACCTCAGAATTTTTCAACCCAAAATTGGTTTACTTCAATCTACAACAATTACGACTTACGCTTTCTTACCATAATACAATCATATAATCTTAAAAAATCATGGTATGCATTTAATTACTAGAAAATCTTAGAACGATATACTTCCAAGATAAAGGAAAATACCTTGCCCTCTACTATATACGACGGACGGAAAAACATCTAGGAGGCAGCACAGAGTGGTAACACCATTGAAAGTTGAGAAAAGGATGGGAAAGGGAGAAATCAAGGACCACTGCCACAACCCATACATTCCAAAACTCTAGATGTCCACGTCATACTGAACTGGATGACTCCAACAATATATACAATTTACATTTTTCTTTCCTCCGACGAGGCATTGTGGGTTTCATTCTTCACACAGACACACCGGGCACGCTCTGACCAGACGCACACCGGGCACGCTCAGACACACACCGGGCACGCTCAGACACACACCAGGCACGCTCAGACACACACCGGGCACGCACCGACCAGACGCACAACGGGCACGCTGAGACACACACAAGGCACGCTCAGACACACCGGTCACGCTCACACACACACCGGGCACACTCAGCCACGCACAGATACACACCGGGCACGCTCAGACCAGACGCACACCGGGACCGCTCAGACGCACACCAGGCACGCTCAGACATACACATGACACGCTCAGACGCATACCGGGCACGTTCAGACACACACCGTGCACGCTCAGACACTCACAGGGCACGCTCAAACACACCCACCTCGGGCACGATCCGACACACATCGGGCACGCTCAGACACACACCAGGCACGTTCAGACACACACCGAGCGCGCTCAGACACACACCGGGCACGCTCAGACATACACATGACACCCTCTGACGCATACCGGGCACGCTCAGACCAGACGCACACCGGGCACGCTCAGACACACACCAGGCAAGCTCAGACACACACCGGGCACGCTCAGACACACACCGGGCACACTCAGACACACACCGAGCATGTTCAGACACCCATTTGGCACGCTCAGACACACATTGGGCACGCTCAGACACACACCGGGCACGCTCAGACACACACCTGGCCCGCTCAGACAAACACCGGGCGCGTTCAGACACACATTGGCACACTCAGACGCACACCGGGCACGCTCAGACACATACCGGGCCCGCTCAGACACACACCAGGCACGCTCAGACACACACCGGGCACGCACCGACCAGACGCACAACGGGCACGCTTAGACACACACAAGGCACGCTCAGACACACCGGGAACGCTCAGACTCACACCGGGCACACTCAGCCACGCACAGATACACACCGGGCACGCTCAGACCAGACGCACACCGGGACCGCTCAGACGCACACCAGGCACGCTCAGACACACACCGGGCAGGCTCAGACACACACCAGGCACGCTCAGACACACACCGGTCATGCTCAGACACACATCAGGCACGGTCAGACACACACCGTGACAAATTCTATCAAAATAGCTCCCATCTATTGCATTTTCATAAGTATATTCGTGAAAAAATAGTGTCCGGCATTGACACCCATGCGGTTAAATTAATGCCAGGCATTGGCACTAGCACGGTGAAAAAAGTACTCAGCATTAGTAGCTGCTCGTTGCAAAACTGTGTTCAGCAATGACACCGGTCAGCATTGGTTTAATGAGGAATGAAACTGTGACAATCTCAGATAAACACCGTGGGTCGGTGGCTTTCTCTTCAGGTGCTGATTTGGGTTGTTTCGAGTATCATCGTTCAATGCTATTTCCTTCAATAAGCCTTCCCTTTTTTAATCTATTAAAACAGAAAATGCACAGACACAAGATGCTATCTTAGACGATCTACTTCATAACTAATCTTCTTACTATCAAAAGGCAACCCAGTTTAGGTCAAAAGACCTATTCATGTCTTCTTACTCTTATATATTTGTAAACACACCAGACACGCTCCTACACACACCGGACACGCTCAGACACACATTGGGCACGCTTAGACACACACCGGGTACGCTCAGACACACATTGGGCACGCTCAGACACACATTGGGCACGCTCAGACGCACACCAGCCACGCTCAGATACACACCGGGCACGCTCAGACACACATCGGGCACGCTCAGACACACACCGGGCACGCTCAGGCACACACTGGGCACGCTCAGACGCACACCGGGCACGCTCAGACACACTTCGGGCACACTGACCCTCAGACCGATTCTTCTATTGTTCAAACTGTCATGCTGTATGAAAAAAGTATATTCATACAGAAGTGGCATTTTATTATTTTCGAACGCTAAAGTTATGCACAATAATTTAAAAGTAAGTATAATGGCAAGCTAAAAGCTTGTGACTGAGAATCTGGGGCTATGTATGAACGGTAGAGAGTCATCTTACTTTCCCAGCGTAACATAAGAGCACGACTTTTTCCTGTTGACATAGGGTGTGGCGATCTGACAATTGGTCAGCATTAATATGCATTGTATCCTGTTGACATAGGGTGTTGCGATCTGACAATAGGTCAGCATTAATATGCACTGTATCCTGTTGACACAAGGTGTGGCGATCTGACAATTGGTCAGCATTAATATGCACTGTATCCTGCTGACATATGGTGTGGCGATCTGAAAATTGGTCAGCATTAATATGCACTGTATCCTGCTGACATATGGTGTGGCGATCTGACAATTGGTCAGCATTAATATGCACTGTATCCTGCTGACATATGGTGTGGCGATCTGACAATTGGTCAGCATTAATATGCACTGTATCCTGCTGACATATGGTGTGGCGATCTGACAATTGGTCAGCATTAATATGCACTGTATCCTGCTGACATATGGTGTGGCGATCTGACAATTGGTCAGCATTAATATGCACTGTATCCTGCTGACATATGGTGTGGCGATCTGACAATTGGTCAGCAATAATATGCACTGTATCTTGTTGACATAAGGTGTGGCGATCTGAAAATTGGTCAGCATTAATATGCACTGTTTCCTGTTGACATAAGGTTTGTCGATCTGACAATTGATCAGCATTAATATGCACTGTATCGTGTTGACATAGGGTGTGGCGATCTGACAATTGGTCAGCATTAATATGCACTGTATCCTGTTGACATAAGGTGCGGTGATCTGACAATTGGTCAGCATCAATATGCACTGTATCGTGTTGACATAGGGTGTGTCGATCTGACAATTGGTCAGCATTAATATGCACTGTATCCTGTTGACATAAGGTGCGGCGATCTGACAATTGGTCAGCATCAATATGCACTGTATCCTGTTGACATAAAATTTGGCGATCTGCCAATGGTCAGATTGGGAATTCTTCATTCAGATGTACAGCCTAATTCATTGGGTAGCAAAGGATGCGACGGTATGAGTGGGTCTGTGTGTATTAGAGAGCCACTGGCCAACAAGAGACAACAGTAGATCATTATTAAAACAAAAAATTAAAAGTTCATTCGTGCACGACTGGTATGTCATTCGTGTGGGAGCATAAATGTATACACAAATCCAACATACGTCTAATGACAAGTCAAGAACTTGCAACTGAGTAATTGTGGCTCTGTATGGACGGTAGGGAGGGATCTCACTTTCCTAGCAGTACATGGGAGCACAGCTCTCCGTAACATGTCACGACGAAAGGGCTATCAAGGTAAGGTTTAAAGTACACAAGAAATATGAAATACATCCTAATGACATAAGGTCTTTCGATTTGACAATGGAATCTTTTACATAACAATTGGTACATGTTTTTAATTCAGATCCACAGCCTAATTCGTTTGGGTGCAAAGAATGTGATGGTATGGGTGGGTCTAAGTGAGTTAGAGAGCCACTGGCATAACAAACAAACAGGCAAAAAATCTTTATCCATACATTAACCGGTGTGGTATTTTTTGTGGCACGTGAACACAGTGCATACATATGCACAAAAAATAGATTACGTATAAAACAATACATACATATGCATATGCATAATAAGAGTAAAATGCCTACAAAGCAGGGTCCATCACAACGTGTAGGCAGTCTTAATTCATATCATCCACCAAATACATTGGGTATCACTGAATGTTAGTAGTGGATGGGCCTATGTGAGTTGGGGAGCTCATATCCTGATGGAATGGTATTATTGTACCGCCATAAGACTATATATACATAGATATACGCACATTTAAGATAGACATGAGGATGGCTACACAAATTTAAAGTACATTTGATAATGTGTACACAAATGTAAAATACATAAGATGATGGGTCAGGACCTTATAGCGTTCATCACATCGTGTAAGCGAGTGAATGAACCCGTGAGTGACCGGTAGCGAACATCTCACTTTTAGCTGAGCATAAGTACCAGCTTTTGTGGAACAGAAAAAGAATGAACAACTCTTTATTCATACATAAAAGTAGAGTATATCTCACCGAAACGCAATTTATTTGGGGTGCGGTTGAGGACCCCCCTCGGCAAAAAGTTGAATGCGCTCCTGGATACATCTTAACGCATTTTTTTTATTCGGCCAATGTAATTGTTAGGGAGTATGTTATTTTTTAGTGTAACCGACTTAGTAGCTGTATATCTCGGACATTGTTCTTGTATGTTAAGACAATTTCTCATGTGGTCAAGTTAATTACTGTAGCTTCATAGAGAAACCCGGGAGGGAGGGGGGACAGGATAGGGGAGGAGAAAAGGGGAGGGGAGTCAGGCGCCTGAGATTGGGGCTCACCGAAACGCATTTTTTTTATTTGGTCAATGTAATTGTTGGGAAGTATGTTATTTCTTAGAGTGACCGACTTAGTCGCTGTATATCTCGAACATTATGCTTGTAGGTTAAGATAATTGCTCTTGTGGTTAAGTTGATTACTGTAGGCACATATACCACCTAGGAGGAGGAGTTGAGAGTGGGTGGTCCCAATAAATCAAAAATTAACGACGTGTGATCATTACGAGTTTTTGACAAATTGTTACTACGCATTGTAAAAGCAGAGTATATTTTGTGTTGGGATTTTTAAATGGTTTGATTGTAAGAAAATAATGGTACATATTAGGATACATTCTAATAGGTTACTTTTATATCGTATTATATAGTTTCACAGGTCCCCTGTTATTTCAATGTTTTTTTGCTCGCACATTTTGTTTTGTATGACTCATTTGAATAGAAACTTTTACTGCTCAAACCTGATTTATTTAGGATATGCGTTATCGATGTAGCTATGCAAGAAATGATGGTTTATATCAGGAGAACTATTAGTATAGGATACATTTCAATAGGCTCCTTTTATATCGTATTTTATACTTTCACAGGCCCTCCTGTTATTTCAATGTTTTTTTTTAATACTCGCTTATTTTGCTATGTATGGTGATAGTAATCGATGTAGTTATGCAGGAAAAATGATGGGACATATTAGGACGGCTGTAAGTGTAGGATACATTTTAATAGGGTCCTTTTATAACGTATTATATAGTTTCACAGCCCCCCCCTGTTATTTCAATGTTTTTCTATTGCTCGCACATTTTGTTATGTATGACTCTTTTGAATAGAAACTTTTACTACTCAAACCTGATTTTTAGGATATGCGTGATCAATGTAGTTATGCAAGAAATGGTGGCCTAATACATATTACCATGGTTTGTTAGTGTAGGATACATTTGAATAGAAGCGTTTAAAACGATTCTATTTAGTTTTCAATGGTTATTGCCCATGTATTTTGTTATGTATTCGATGTTGTTGCCGTAGAATATCCTTCCTCGACCGTTATAATACGAAGATTATGACATCTTTATCTTTATAAGCGATAACCAAAGTTTATACGTGGTATTTTATAGCACGATGATTAATTCGGTTCCCTTTAATCGTCTCCTGTAGTCTAAAACGCAGGTGGCACTCGAGGACCTCTTTATCCACCAATGTCACATTAAGATTTTATCTCATCTCTTATCTCATCTCGCCGTGCTCGGTAGGAATAGCATTTGCTTCATTTGAACATGCATTAGGGTGTACCTTGAATCACTTGACTTACGGGTGACTCATTCTGACGGATGGACGGGCAGCTTTCGGATATACATTGGCAGTTTTTACGTTAAAAACATTTACAGGTTATAACATGTTCATACGGACGTACTTCCGTCATTCACTCTACTACATATGTCAAAGACGGTCTCACCCGGTTCACGCCTCTTACATGCTAAATCATCGAGATGATAGCGTTTATTTCCAAGTGTACGGAGTCAGTTTTCAATAGTGCGCTCATTTTGAAGTTGGCATGCTTCTTCGCGATTGTTGTGTATGGTCTCAAAGTGTGTGTTGGTTTTCTGGTTATGAATCTCTCTAATTGTTCATGTTTGATTTTGGCTTGTGTCTGGTAATTGACACCCTTAGCAGCTGGTTTATAGTCTCGGACTCGAGCAATATACTGTAACACGTTAGGTGCAAGCAAACGATCTCACTCGGGTACACGTTGACTGTTCTGCTTTTCAGTAGTCCCAGCTGTCATTTATTTGATTCATCGTACAAAGGATGATTTTTTCGGGGTATGTGTAGGAAGTCCATGTATTCAGCCAAAAGAGAATGCCACATTTTACGCCTCAATGTCCACGCGCGCACACGCACATGCGCGCATGCGCGCATGCGTGCGTTGTCACCGTAGCGCGGTTTCAGTGTGTCACAACAGAAACTGTTGACTTGTGCTTTAGCTTCTGTTTGGACCTGCTGAGATATATATCTACGATAGCTTAGGTATTAGAATTTCTATCACATTTTCAATGCAAGGCAAAAGGCGTTGTAGTGCATTTCGATGCAAGGCATGTTGTGTATCTGTAATTTCTTCATCGGACAAGGGGTGATTTGTGCGATAGTTGGAGAAGTCCATGTATTCAGGCAGAGACGATTACCGCATTTTCCGCCTCAATATCGGGGCATAGCTTTAAACTGGACTAATATCTATCGCATTTTCAATGCAAGGCAAGAGGCGTTGTATTGCAACTTCGTTGCATATCATGTTGCATGTATACATTCAATGCTAGTCATTCGAATTGAATTTAGGATATTGTAAACATGGATTAGTAATGACTTCGACCTCCCTCTCTTGTGTTATCATGATCCTTGGTATCAGTGCTACTCTGTGGGTTCTTTATCAATGATGAGCATTTATTTCTCACCTGAAGCTGTCGACTCGTCATATCGGTGTATGATTTATCATCTGGGTGTGGTTTTTCTCTGATCTATTGGGGTTCTAGACTAACGCCCTTAGTACACATTTTAGATAAACGGAGACCTTTGGAAGAAGTGTATGCAACGCTTGCCATCCTATCCTTGCAACCAAAACTTTGTTTCTAGTTTCCAGCGAGCTTTTCTCGACGCTAGTTTTTTAATTACTGTTTCAAATTTATGACATCGAAACATTTCAGGGTTTTTCTTGGTATTGCCTACATTACCATTCACTACATTCTGTCAGATATCCGAATAATACCCAATTATCCATGCACTCAAACGTTTGAGACACGGTTCTCACTCTTCATGATTCATTTCCAATAATTTTGAAAAGCAAAGATGTCAATGCCGTCATTCAAATGTTCTTCGATAGGTTGCCCAAATCATTTCACAAAAAAATAAACAAACGCAACTTGGAGAAGAGGGGGGATAGACAGGTTCTGGAACAATTTATAAAGTAACACACGTATTTGTGGCTGGACCCTGCGTGCTGGATACAGATGCAGATACGGATACAGATGCAGATACGGATACCGATGCTGATACGGATACAGTTGCAGATACGGATACAGGTCAGACAAGGGTCACAGCAGCGCTCTGAGAGAAAGCTGAGGCAGGCTGCCGCTGTTGTGTAAACAGTGGCCTGGTTCGTCTAGCAGGGTCGCAGCAGCACCCTGGAAAATGCTGAGGCAAGCTGCTACTGTTGTACAAACATTGGTATTGTCGGACAAGGAGGTCGCAGCAAGGTTTCATGCAGGACATATAGCTGGAGGTTATAACTATGAGACAGTAAAGAATACATTCAATTAAGATGTCGTACGTAGGCAATGTTAAGAGGTTGGTTCTAAGCCATTTTGTTACGTGCGGAAGGGGCCTGCGTGCCCCAGCAACCGATTCTCCAATGTTGAACTGCAGGTTGTTTTAGAACAGAGGGTATTAATTGTGATACGGGCATGAAAGAGATGCGTGACACGGGTCGAGCATAATTACAATACATTCCCAAAACACATATATATTGTACACGGCGGCATATCCCACAGCAGCAGCAAATTCACATTACATTCCTTAACACATGAATATACCCGCGTCACACACCCAATCATGACTACGTGTGGGGTTTCTACCTAAATAGAAATGAGATTTGAACATTATAAAAAGCAATGTACATTTTTGTCAATGCCGACCGATTCAGACAATTCCACACACCCAACATGAAATGTACTTGCCACTAGGCCATGCATGGATTGTTAATATCACCACCTTTATCTTCCGACATCAAATAATAATGGTACTCATCTATACCGCAGGCATAGGGAATATTGGTTCGCGGAGTCCAATACATGAACTTCGCGTTTAACAGTCTAAACCGCGTGAAGGTTTTCCCTCAATTAGACCTGAGGGATCGATCAAATAGCTTGGTGAGGACATTTACTTATGCCTTAGGGGCTTACTACGTTTAATAAATAATTTTCGATACATGTATAATTTTACGTTAAATTATGCTGAACAATTAATTATGATCATGATTGACGAAGCGCCCCCATTAGACAGGGCAAGTTGGTACTTTACATACAACACTTCAACTTAACCAAGACAACACACGGAACACGACGAACCACTCTTTATCACGTTCTCAGGGCACAGAACTGAACTGCCATACTTGGCTCATCTATATATACTAGGTATTTTCCGGAAACACCCTGCCTTTGCTTCAACCGGCAAGTGCGCTTTTGGCCCTTAGATACCGGATGCCTTGTAGTTGATGTCCAATTTAACCAAACAGTTCAATCGACCTCTCAACGACTTAGATTAAGAGGTAATGCACACGGAGTCGAGCCGTATGGCCTCATTTAAAACTACCACAAATTATCCTATCAATATTACACGTGTTATACGTGCAATACTACAATCAAAATACTACATCCCTATCGACACATGCACAATACAGGGACATTATCCAATTAGTTATCTAATTACATTCTTCCTCCCGGGATGGAACAGGAAATTATCATTTGAAGATGGTTTAGGAATGTGACCGTCTGCCGCTTTTTCAAATCAGCCGGGCAATTAGCAATGCATAAAGTGGTTGCATTTTTGTGACAAACGACCTTATTTACGTCCCGTTGCCGACTTGCCACCTACACCCAGCACGTCTGTCGACTTCCGTTGACTTCCACTCATTCTTGGCCTGACTGACTTACTTCATATCAATACCTCCCCCTTCCGCTGAAATTTCTTCACTTCTCGAAAGGGGAGAAATTTTCATTTAAACTCACATGTACATCATTCACATCCCACAACTTTCCCCACGCTTGCGTACTGCTTTGTTCCCTCTCGCTATGCTCTATGTTGCGTTGGTTATCGAAGGAGCTTGGCGACATTTTAATACTAATCAAAGGATCATAAATTTTTCCAATCCATGTTCGTCTGGATGGAAAAGCCCTTGCACAGCTTACGTTACCTCTGACGTTTAGACATGTTTCTATGTTTTACTCCGTCAATATTCGGTACGGCGAATTTCCCGTGTCACGATGCATCTTGTCTAAAGAGTATGCGATGGCACTGCCATTTCAGATCAACAGCTGCCAGTGAGGCTTTTACTGTTGTTGCCTCGCTTCGATTGCGGCATCTGGAAATGATTTATCAGTACGGGAGTTGACTGATGTCGTCGGTGTTTCCTCAGTAATGTTTCGCTTAGAATATTTACCAGTACGGAAAGTCCCAAACTCGATCGATGCCAGGGTTTCCCGATAATATTTCGTTTGCCTTCATTCACCGGTGCCTTGATAGTGCATTTGCTCATGACCTCAGTGTTCACAAAGGTGCGTACTCATATTATGAGATTTTTATGTCACGAAATCCAAAAAGGAAGAAATTTTCTTTGAAGGGTCATATATACATCCTGTGCATCTCATAATTTTCCCCACGCTTGTGTTCTGCCTCCTTCCTTCTTGCTAGGTTTTATGGTGCGTTTGGTTCTCGAGGGAAGCTGGGCTACGTCCTGACACTAATCAAGGGAACATAAACTATCCACTCCATGTACGTCTGGGTGAGAAAGTCCTTGCATAGCTTACGTTACCTATGACATTTTGACATGTTTCCATGTTTATTCCGCCAATATTCGGTACGGCTGATGCAGGTACCCCTGACCAATTTGCCATAGCAAATTTCCAGTGTCATGACGCATCCTATCAAAATGCAGGCAAAGGGCACTGCCATTTCAGATCAAGGGTTGTTTAAACAACTTTTACTGTCTCTGCTTCGCTTATTTTACGACGTTTTGAACATTGCTAGTACGGAAGTTCACGGATTTCGATCAGTGTTCCCCACAGCAAGATGTTCCATTTGCCTACCGTCACCGTTGCATTAATATTCCCCAGCTCATGAATTTTAGTGTTCGCAAGGTTGCGTACTCATGTTATGAGTTGGCACCTCGCCTGCGCTGGTATCTTAAAATTAACAATGATCTCATAACTCTAAATACGTTTATACATGGTATGGCCCAACGGTCCTGCACGACAAGCCTTAGTAGCTTAACATACCCTAGCTTTCTTTAATTGTTGCCGCAATTGCCTGCGCAATTATCTCCTTTGATAATGCTCGCTCTGCGGTCAATATTTTCCTAAAGCGCTTATGTGACCCACACGCTACAGTGTCTGCATTTGCATACATCCCCCAGATGCAACTCGCTCCACTGCAACATCTCGTGATGATTGATCGGCCGTCCCTACGCTCTCAGTTTGATCTTCTTTTCCATGTTATTCGCCCCTTTCTTTGTTTCTCTCTCTCCCCAAGGTCGGTCCAATAATCCACTGGTAACAACATCCCCAAAATCGGGCAGCTGTATCGGAGTGCAGCTTGGCTACCTGCCCACCCTCAAGCGGCCATGCGCGGCTCTAGCCCCGATCGGCAGGATCACACCCAAGCAGCGCTCGCGGTGCTTGTGTGCTCGGCCGATGCATCTTCATCGGAGCTTCTGCATCGAGGCGGCTGCGTGCCGGCAAAAATTGCAATCCACTCGCGCAAAAATCAAGCAAATCGGATAATATTGTTCAATCGGCATCATGCACTAAAATCGTGAGCAGGCACACAGAATGAAAAAAAAATCTGTTATGAAATTCACGAAAATCAACGGTATAGGCGCCACTTGTTCGCTCCCGTTCACACCATCACAGCTAAAATTTCAAAATTCTCGAAATTTAAATGAGAAAATGAGATCCAAACCACCAAAATCGGCCACAAAAAATTTTGCCGGTCATGTACGCTCAACCTCAAAATTCATATATGCACGAACTCAGAAATAATGAAATCAGAATTTGCAAAATAAGGCCCGCAAAATTTCACAAATCATGCAGAAATAATGCAAGCAGACCCAAATATGTAAAACTCATCACAAATGAAATAGTTTAAAGAAAGAAAAATGAGTTCCACACAAAATAATACATTAACACCTTGCAGTCAAATGCAAAAATGACACAAAATTTAAATGAAAAATTATATCCATGCATAAATACATCGAAACTTCATCTCAAAGTCAAATATGCACAAAATCATAGTTAATATAATTAATTGAGAAATGAGATCCACACAATAAATTGCGCTGAAATTGGTTAAGTTAACGTCGATTTTGCTGCAAGTTACTTAAACTACACCAGATAGATATGAAACCAGTCCCACCAAATGAGAAAGGTAATAGAAACATGAAAAATAATATCACATAATAAGCCACTGAATTTTCCTCGTCACATTCAGCATAGACAAAATTTAAGATTTGAAATGGATACTCAAGTTTCACCCAGACACAACACACTGAAATTTGGGAAGGTCCCGCACGATTCCGCTGGACTTCTCGTGAACGAAATCATCTGAACACCACACAAACACATTGAAATCAGAAAAAGACTGCAAAAATGAAAAGTTCACTTTGGGTCACGTTATCATACGCCGTTACGTGCGTAGAAAGAGACCGGCTTGGAACGGCTGGTCGGCTCCCGACCTGGTACTTAGAAGGGTCTCACCGCTGACATGAGCACGCGGGACTTGAACAAGCATGTCTCACGAATATACAGTTGCTCTGAAAACAAAGTCCCATACAGGCCACCCCGCGGACATAATAGGAACGTCTGAACTTGGTCACTAGCCATAGCCCTCCACCCACAAAAAGGACTTATTGTTGATACGGGCATGGAAGAGATGTGTGACACGGGTCAAGCATAATTACATACATTCACAAAAACACATAATTATTGTACGCGCCGGCATAGCCCACAGCAGCAGCAAATTCACATTACCGTCCTAAACACATGAATATACCCGCGTCACACACCCAATCATGACTACGTGTGGGGTTTCTACCTAAATACAAATGAGATTTGGATATTATAAGAAAGCAATGAACATTTTTGTCAATGCCGACCGATTCAGACAATTCCCACACACCCAACATGAAATGTATTTGCCACTAGGCCATGCACGGATTGTTAATATCACCACCTTTATCTCCCGGCATTAAATATTATTGGTACTCATCTATACCGCAGTTTTAGGGAATATTGGTTCGTGGAGTCCAATACATGAACTTCGCGTTTAACATTCTAAACCGCGCGAAGTTTTCCCTCAATTAGACCTGAGGGGTCGATTAAATAGTTTGGTGAGGACATTTACTTATGCCTTATGGGCTCACTACGTTTAATAAATAATTTTCGATACATGTATAATTTTACGTTAAATTATGCTGAACAATTAATTATGATCATGATTGACGAAGCACCCCCATTAGGCAGGGCAAGTTGGTACTTTACATAAAACACTTCAACTTAACCAAGACAACACACGGAACACGACGAACCACTCATGCCATACTTGGCTCATCTATATATACTAGGTATTTTCCGGAAACACCCTGCCTTTGCTTCAACCGGCAAGTGCGCTTTTGGCCCTTAGATACCGGATGCCTTGTAGTTGATGTCCAATTTAACCAAACAGTTCAATCGACCTCTCAACGACTTAGATTAAGAGGTAATGCACACGGAGTCGAGCCGTATGGCCTCATTTAAAACTACCACAAATTATCCCATCAATATTACACGTGTTGTACGTGCAATACTACAATCAAAATACTACATCCCTATCAACACATGCACAATACAGGGACATTATCCAATTAGTTATCTAATTACATTCTGCCTCCCGGGATGGAACGGGAAATGATCATTCGAAGATGGATTAGGAATGCGACCGTCTGCTGCTCTTTTGAATCAGCCGGGCAATTAGCAATGCATAAAGCGTCTGCATTTCATGACAAACAACCTTATTTACGTCCCGCTGCCAACTTGATGGCTACACCCAGCACGTTTGTCGACTTCCGTTGACTTCCACTCACTCTTGGCCTGACTGACTTACTTTATGTCAATTGTAAGGTTATTTTGCGCTTTCGTTAAGGCTGGTTGCCGTTTAATTGGCAGGAGGTTTGCCCTAAGCCTATTTGTTACTTATATGTCTTATTGCCAGTATAACTGCGACATTGTTTAAGAGGAGTGGCCGGGATTTGGTCCCAGCGAGTGGTGGGCGCTGACGTCACGTTTTAGACTATATAAGGCGATGTCACCAAGTAGCGACAGATTATTCACAACCTAACCATGTGAAGGATACGTCGTCATACTCGTTCTACAGCACTCCAGTTTCGCCGCTAAGCCCAAACTCTCCGTGCCATAGACTCTACAAGTTAGACGACTTTTCAACGTAATCGTAGACACTTAGAATTCGACGACTCTTCAAGATCCAAAGCACTTGGACAGTATCACTTTATCACCGTCATCAATACTATTACTACACCAGAAAAACAGTAGCATTTGGGGAAGACAGCCGAGATCTACAACGTGCATCGAGTTCGACGCCCAGGGGGTCAGTCGGACGACAGCCCAGGATCGCTGGACGCGCACCGCTAGAACTCACAGCCCGTCGGTCATTGATAAGTATCTATCGGTACATGATTTGATTGCCTTTGATTCCTTCGAATTGATCGGGCGGGCACACATCTTGGTGCCCCCAGAGTGAGGAAACAATATACCTCACAAGTCACAAGTAAATCAGAGTGTGATTCTCTGTTTCACTGTTTCCATCATTTCCATACAACGCTGCGTCTATGTGTCGGTGTGTAGGCATGAAAAGGCACATCTATGCGTGGGTGCAACTACTGCAGGCTCGGGGACGGACCAGTCTCTCTATCTTGCTCCTGGCAAGTGGAGGTGAACATTTTGTATAGGGCTGAAAGAAGAGGGAAGGAGGGCTTGACGACTAGTGGCTGCAGGACGTGTGATTTTGTTAATGAACAACCAAACTCAGATCAGATCGTGTATTTTAAAGAAATACAGAAAGAGAGAGAGATGTAGGTCACGGTCATAAGACAAATATAACAGGGAAGAGCTGCACTGGCGGTAGACACGTATAATGTGAGAAAAAGTAAGCGGAACCAACGACGCGCCAGCATGACCGACAGCTTTCGCCGGTAGCGCTTTTGCTTAGCCGCTGCTTAATGCGTTTTACTTTTCAGCAAATACATTAAATTGAAGTGTGAATATAGTTAGAAAAGACATTTAAGTGAAGTGGGAAATATATATTAAAATATTAATAGATAGTTAAGTGGTGAATAGTGTCATTAAAATTTTATCAAATATGCAAACATAAATAGGTATCAGTTGGTACGTGATAGCCTGGGACAGTTGCATGACAACACTCGAGTATCGAGTAGGCTTAGAGATAGCCGACGTGGTGGACAGACTGTTCGTTTGAGACGTGTTAGTGGAAATTGGCAGAGTGAATTGTTGGAACGAGTGGACGCGATGGCGGTTTCGGTTCCACCCCAGATTAATTTGATTCAAGGGGATAAGATACCTCACTTTACGGGACGACGGAGGGAATGCGACCACATAGCATGGTACGCAGGGCCCTCCATAAAGTGTTACATAAGAACGGTAAAGACCTTTTGTGGAGCAAATGGGATTACGGAGTCAGCAAAGATCAATGAACAATTCAGATTGAACCTGAGTAGTAGGTATGTGTGCGAGAATCGCCCTGGAAATATGGTGTGCGAGAATCGCCCTGGAAATATGGTGTGCGAGAATCGCCCTGGAAATATGGTGTGCGAGAATCGCCCTGGAAATATGGTGTGCGAGAATCGCCCTGGAAATTGGTGGCTCTATGTTTGTTATTTTGTGAAGGATTTAGGAGGTATATTATTTGTGAAGGAATTACGAGATTTAGGATATATGTTATTTATGAAGGAATTAGGATATATGTTAATTGTGTAGGAATTAGGATGGCAAGATATTTGAATCTTTCATCGAATGTATTGCTTAGGATGTTTGTTATTTGATAGTGACTCGGACGCTGTACTTCTCTGATACTGTAGATATATATT